>JAOTQH010000057.1:4669140-4690879 GCA_025631255.1 Cornus kousa | reverse complement strand
AATCCCATTTCATGCCCAATGCTAGTGCATGGATGCATCATGCCATGTCCAAGTTCATCATTCCATAACTAACTCAAACTTAATTAGTATAATAAGATTTACAAGAATTTTCCAAGTAAAACTACAACATGCTCCCACACAATCGAGATCTAGCATGATAGGCATATAAAAATTAACATTTAGGCATGCTCTTCACATGGGTCTATATATATATATATATATAACAACCAAGTGATTTGCTAGATTTTGCACAAATTAGTAATGCTAGACAACAATTCAAAAGGGATTAACTCACAAAAGAACAAGATTGCCTGGATTAGGAACCCCTACCTCAAAATTATGCAAAACCCTCAAAATGGGTCCTACTTTTCGGACTCCCTAGAGTGGCCAAATTCTGAAATTGCTGGTATGGATTCGAAGATCTCGTCGTGGGCTTAAATTTGTCGCAAACGGCTTCCAAAAACTTCAAGTATTGAAGGAGAAATCTTGATTCAAAGTTTGAAACAAAAAGAAGAAGAAAAAGTGATGAACTAGAGGGGGAAAGAGTGAGTTACAAGGAGAGAGAAAGTGAGGGAGCAAGTGTGGTCTCTAGGCCACTAATTGGTAGTGGTGGGTCCCATCACTTTGAAATATCTTTTCCCTTTTTATTTTCTACCACCCAAATATATATAAATACATCATCATAAAAATACCACATAGGACACATAAATAAAATGTATAAGATGCAAATGGACCTAACTAAAATCCTCATACGCAACAACACCGATAGCGGGTCCCAAACGGAATCGTTCAGCCCGAAAATTAAAAAAATGCAAAAATGACCAACCTTGCATTTCAAAGAGTGCCGAACTCAATGAAATGCCCCAAATAACTATCCGACACACCCGACACACCCCACCGTGTCCGATACGTAAAATGTGAAATGACGAAAATACCCTCGCATTAACAAAATTCCGAAAAAATGAAAAATGGAGAAAATTAGAAACATCACAGCCATCCCTAGCAACCATCACAGCCATCCCTAGCAACCAGAAACAACTTGATTACCTTGTCTATTATATAAAATTATTGACAGATATGAGTGGTATTTTAGAATTGTATTGGACCGTTAATTGCACATTCAAATTAGTTATTTTTAATTTTTTATATTATTATTATTTTCATTAATTTATATTATGAGTTAATATTCCCATTGATATATTATTCATTTTATTAAAAATATTGTGAATTAATATAGATGTATTATTAATTGTTTAGACCCTTCTTTTGTATAAATAAAATTTGACATATTGTTCTTAGTTAGTATCTTAGGAAATACGGAGTATATGAAAATTCCATAATAGAGGCAGCAAACAATAATTTTATATACTCCCATGAACATGATTCCTGACTTCTACAATGTTGATGAAAGATAGTAGAGAGAGAAAGAAGGAAGGGTTGAAGAGAGAGGAGGAGAAATTCGCCACTGATAATGGAGAAGACCCGGTAAGCAATTCATCATGAATCGGAAGGAGCCAGCTGAATGTGGGGGAGTTGGGATGCGGTGGTGCACCCTGGCGACGGTGAGTCCATGTAGACTGTAGAGAGACAAGTTGTGAAAGATTTAAAAAAACAAAAGTAAAATTACAATTTTTATTATTAAATGCATTTTTTGTTTTAGCTTTCAAATTTTTAAAAATATTAGACATATACTATTTACTAAATGGCATTTTACTTTCTCATTTTCCACTTTTTTTTCGGGAAAGAGGTTGAGGGGGTGTGAATGTATTTCTTGTTTGTCAAAACTTGTTGCAAGAGTGCATTAATTTTTTTTTTCTGAAATGTTAAAGCAACTGACATAAATAGAATGAGGAATCAAACCTGGGCCATTTGGCCACAAGCACAGCACCCTTACCAACTGGGCTATCCACCACACCTGGGATGCATTAATTTTGAGAAGGCCATGTTTGGAAAATATGAACCGTTAGGGGCAGTTACTCCCCGCCAAAACCGCCCCTTGTATATACATACTTCCCATATACACCATTACTCGACACTCCCACCACCATTAACTATCGCGCACACCAAACAGTTCCCAAAATGAGAACTCTCACTTTATCGATCATCTTCTCTTACTTTTTCTTCCATCTCACTCCTCACTACTTCGTATTGGGCATCCAAATCCTCTCCAAGTCAAAGCTTGAAAAGTGCGAAAAGGTTTCCGAATCCAGTACCCTCAATTGCACAACCAAGATCCTCGTTGACATAGCCGTCCCAAGTGAATCAGTAAGTTATTTCCTTTCTCTCACTAAGAGTATTAAGATATATAGGGCAATATATATGTGTCTGTATATATACATATACAGAATTACGATTTGACATGCCATTGTTGGTTCAGAGTGGGAGAGAGGCTTCGATAGTGGCGGAAATAGTGGAGGTGGAAGAGAATTCAACTACCAATATGCGAACCCTAAGAATTCCGCCGGTGATAACCATTAACAAATCCGCTGTCTATGCACTTTATGAGTTGACATATATACGAGTATGTCCTCAAATTGTGTTGATAATTTACTTTATACTACTCATTAATAGTGCATTTGGGCGTTTTTTATAATTTTTGTAATTGGGTTAAAATTCTCGTTTTTTTTCGTTTTGTAATTTATTCTATTTTTTTTTTTTTTTTTTTTTTTTTTTTTTTTTTTTTTTTTTTTGTCCCTTATTTCCAATGTTGTTTCTTAAATTCTTGCACATTGAAAACTTGTTTTCTTCTGCATCTTTTTTTAATTGAAAAATTGTAAGAGCGTGGTTAAGTATGTGCATCCAAATGGGAACTTGTTGGTATGTTTTCTGCATTAATTTCATAGTTTACTATACATTCTCGTGGTGTTTGATTTCTTTTGTTATTTTCGTGGTCATCAAGGAGTAAGGAAATTTGTATTGAAATCATTAGAAGCAATTAAGCAAAACTTGAAGTAATGATTTTCATTGCTTTAAGAAATATTATTTATGCCGTGGTACTGATTTAGACAAATGTATTTCTTTGTATGGACATGATAATGTTTGACTGCATTTAAAATTTTCTGTTGCTTTGGAAATTTTTTTCTTTTTCTTTCAAGTCTCTGATTTTCGCTCCTTTTAATGTTAGTTCACCAGTTTAATTTGTTATTTTTTCTAGGATGTTTCTTATAAACCCGAGGAGTATTATGTTAAGACACGCAAATGTGAGCCAGATGCTGGTGCAGATGTTGTGCACATATGCGAGAGGCAAGTAACTCTTGTTCTTTTCTTTGTACCTTCAACCTCCTTATCATATGTTAATTTTGAATTCGAGATCACTTTACTTGATAAGTGTTAATTATTGTCTTTGTTTTTAATGTAATTGTGGCATTTTAAGGTTTGGATTTGTGCTAACAGTTCGCATGCATTTTTTGAAGAGTTCAACATGATATTTAAGATGATATTTGAGAGCACTTTATTCTTGTTATGTTCAATTTGTGATATGCAGTTCCTGTCTTCTTTTAGTTCACCTCAATGATGAAATTTTAATTGACCAATTTGACTTTTTTTTTTGAAGAAAAATAAATAAATAAATAAAATTTGTGAAAGTTGAAATACAATGTTTATGAAAAATTAAATGTTTGAAATTTACCATCGTCCATCTCATATTGTTCTACTTACTTTCTCTGTTGCTTCATCACATATTGTTGTTACATATCACCAAATATCACAAGGTTTATTTGATCTGCAAAGAACATATATACATTTAATTAATTGAAGAACTTGTTGCCATACTTTAAGCACTATTAGTAATCCTTAATAATATGAAGTTGTCACATGATTGATAGTATTAGCATTTGTGAATAATGAAGTCATCAAATTGTCAATTTTATTTTGGCCAAAAAAAAATGAAAAAAGAAAAAAAGAAAAAGAATCACTACTCATAAATAAAATAAACTTGTCATGGGATCAAGCTCCGGAAGCAACACTTGGATGGGACTATTTGAAGTCTATATAATTCCCAAAAAAATGAAGAAAAAGAAAAAAAGAAAAGAAAAGAAGGAATATGTTAGAGGTAGTGTCTTCATTTAAGCCATTAATCAGTTGAGACTTGAGAGGTTTAACAGTTTAAAACCTTTAACTCCCAACATGTTCGATTGACCCAAATCACATTTGATTGCTTGAACCCAGTCCAGTTAGCTTCGATTAATACTTCAATCAAATCTAATTCTCCTGCACTTAAATTACTTAGGTTTTATATATCAAAAGCAGTTTTATGCATTCAAAACATAATTTTAAAGATGAAAATATGTATTTTATTAATCTTAACATGATTAATGATGAGAATGCATCATGAAACCTAATTTGGTGAGTGCACAATTTGAGAGTTGAATTTACCTTTATACCTTTTTTCGAACTTTTGAAATCTCCTAATCGCCCTTGGATAGTGGTAACTCAACTAACTCTGCTGATCCCTAAATCAGTGTTTTGGTTGCCCTCCCATAGTGTGAGGAAATGAATGAAAAGGATGAGGGAGACATTCTAGCAAACCAATGCATGATTCTGTTAGCAAGTTCAATTCAATACAAGCTAATTGCAGCTAGCGACGTTCCAAATATCATATGATATATGAAATTAATTACTGAAGCTGATGATTTATTTCTTTTTTATTCCATTACCAATCAACCTACAGGAGAAACAAATTTTACCCACAATTTTAAGATTCTTTTAATGTTAATCCCAACAATTATCTGTGAAACTAGAATATTCTCTGATTATTTTAAACTCATAAATAGAGATCTGTTGTCTCTGTATTTCTGTGGATTTGACTGAATGGGTTCTTGAGTCTTTCAGGTTGCGAGATGAAAATGGTCACATTATGGAGCACACAGAGGTAAGATTTTAAAGGTTGATATATATACACACACACACACATATTTGATAATCAAAAGTTGATATTGGTTTCCTCTAGTTGTAGTTATTCAATTATTTTCATCAACAGTGTACTTATGAATAGCTTATTCTATCACTTATGTATATTATGATATTAATCAACTTTTCATTTTTGTCTTCTATTTGGTCTCTAACATGCGAATTACTGGAAGTGATTGAAAATTTATTCTTGTGAAATTTTGAAATGAATTGACATAATGGTTTTATTAAGATATTTGAACCAGATTTGTAACTCTAAACTTACTCCCAATGCCACTTGCAGGCAGTAAAGTCCTTTTAGAATATACTATTTCATTAAGGGAACGCTATCTTCATCTGTTTAGTCTGTATAGTTGGCAATGAGAGAGTTGTTCTGATGGATTACTGATTCAAGATAGTGGAATATAGTTTACTACATGCAGCCCTTTGGTATTAAATTATTTATACAAAACTGAAATAAGGTACTAGGATAGACAAGATGTCCCTCCAGTACCAAAAAACATGAATGACTAAAACTACGCCTATACTCTCCTAAATATCAAGGGATGAAAATGGCATGCAGTAACAGAAGAATCTTCCACCACAGTGATCCTTCAATTCTAGAATTATTGCCTCTTTCACCTTCTATTAGTCGAGCATTTTGCACGTTATAGCATTGCAATGACCAACTAGCCTAAAATAAGAAAAAATGACATTTTCAACCTAATATTAAAAAAAACAACCAGCATCGAATTGACCTGAATTCCCTAGAGGGCCCTGGATTCCCTAGAGGGCTTTTTATTGAAATTTAACTTCACAATGCTTTGAAAATGGGTTCTCCAATACACAACAGAACCTCCTTCAGGATTCCAATAAGTTTCCACCATCCAGTTATTATGAATAAAAAGGCATACAATTTAGTTTTGAAGTCACCACAGTCTAAAGAGAAGCTGGAACATAATCTTGTCCGACACGACCTTGGGGGAATTGAATTTACTTTTGAAAATTTTATTTCTGTTGACTAGATTTATTACTCAGCGATCTTAATGCAATGGTCTGTCCCCAGTCTTTCTTTTGCCTACACGGGATATACACTATGTAATGCCCTTATAGTAACAGTCATAACAGTACTTGAATTATTTTATTTTATTTTATGAAACTCTGATTTTTAATATACATGTATTATCTGTGTGCCCGATTATGTTTCTTTTATTATTAAATGCTGCCTGTCTTTAAACAATTATCTGTGTCCTCATATGGTCCTCTTTCTGTTTTTTCTGCATAGCCAACCTGTTGTCCTTGCGGGAACAGGCGCAGGATGCCTTCATCATGTGGAAACTTCTGTAAGTGCGAAATTTAGTTGTTTTTTATTATTTTGAAATTTGTTGATGCAGGATGCGGTTTTTAGATCTTGGCAATTGTCTTTTAATCTTGTTTGAACTAGTTGACAAGGTGACGAAAGGGAAGGCCAACACCGCACACTGTCTTCGATTTCCAGGTGACTGGTAAGGGCCTGCATTTGTTCCTTGAGTAATAAAATTTTAATAAATGAAACTGTTGGTTTCATAAAAATAAAAACTCAACAAAACACTGGAAATATAAAGTTTTCTGCTTCTTTTCCTCTTCTATCACCATATTCAGGTAAAAAGCAAAAAAATAAAAATCTGTTACCATATGGTTGTTTTTGAAGCCCAATCAACTAGGAAGAGTTGATTATGATTTAATACCTCCACAAGTAGGACCACAACCTGAAGATCTTCCTCCCCAATTTTTTTTTTTTCATAATTAATCTTCCTCCCCATTTCTCTTTGGCTGTACACAATAGAGAAAATGGTCTCTCAGAAACAATTAAGATAATTTGTAGATTGAGGGAATAACCTCCCCCTTTTAAAGAGCACTGATACAGTTATGAGACACGGATACGACGCTACACAGAACGGTGATACGACTAATCGTAAAATATTCACATGAACACAATGGAGACACAACAAATAGTAATAAATATACATTTATATATCTGGGTATATATTAGAATACTAAAATTATTTTTCATCAACCTATGAATTTAAAATCCTCAAATCACTATAACTAATGAGAGAATGAGTTGAAGTAGAATTGCTATATTCAAGTTGTATAAATAAAAAAAGAAAAAAAAAATAGGGCTTCTTTGTTAATAAAAGAGACAATCTAGAGCAAGAAAGGAGTTTGTGATGGGAAGAAGAAGACAAAAAGAAAATAAAAGGCAAAACAGTGTGAGATCTTCTATTTCCCTTTTTTTTTTAAGATCTTTTTCAATTTTAAACAAGTAATAAGCATTACAATTTAGGTAAGTAAAATTGCTTGATAAATTTTTTTTGGAAAGAATTTCACATACTTTATACTTTGACCTGTCTTTTTTTAAAAAAAAAATTAAAAAAAAGTATTAAATATGCTTTTTAATTCGACTTTCATGTTCGCTTCGTGCGTATGGTGTATTTATCTTTTAAAAACAATAATAAAAAATAAAAATAAAAAAAAATAAAAAAAAACCCAGTCACTTTTGTTTGGAATGTCACGTGTCTTCGACATGCTTTTTAAAAAAATCTAAAATATGCCTTTTAATTTGACAAGCATGTTTGCTTCCTGTCTACGGTGTATCCATTTTTAAAAAACAATAATAAAAAAAAAAAATCAGTCACGGTGGTTTGGATTGTCCAACACATGTCAAGCCGTGTCTTACTTTGACTTTTTCGGTTTGTCCGTGCTTCCTAGGTGGGGTTTCATACTAATGCTAGAGAAGGGAATTTAAGGAGCACATAATAGTAGCTTCAGGATTTCTATTACCTCATAACTCATCCAAAAAAGCCTATCAATTATAATATTTACCATTATAAAATTATAATTTCACTCTAGGATTTATGCCAATTACAATGAAGTTGCTTTTCTTAGAAAATGCTTGATACTGTCAGCTTATCCCACTTACACCTTATATACCTTGACAGTCTACTTTCACAATTTGATCTTTAATGGAATTTCTTGTGAAAGATTTGTTTTAGAAATAAATGTTATTTTATGAATCAAATAAAATATTTTAATAAACATTTATTAAAAGTACCAGGCTTGGATTTGCTGATCAAATCCATAATAACTTAAGGGGACATTTAAAATTTTAATTAGAGACCATGGATTCAATATTGAGAGATGTGTTCTCTGTATAAGATTTCTTTCTTTCTTCTTCTTCTCCCCCCCTCCCCTCCCCTCCCCTCCCCCACATAACTTTCTTTGTATAATATCTCACTCGATAACTCAAAGCAATCAAGATTGTGAGGCTTGAGTTCACTATCTCAATATTAAGACAAAAAACCATCCTATTATGTAGAAGTTTGTCAGCCATTTAGATGAGATGCCAGTTCGATCACTAACTGGTTAAGTCTAAACAAAGTGTACCGTTATAGGGAACTGGTGATTTAGATCTTCTGTGTATGAGCAACATTCCATGCAACTAATTCACCTACAATGCAACCTGTGGACCTCAACTTATCTTATGAATCTTAATCTTAATGTAAATGCCCAAATAAAGAATTATGAATCTCTAATTTAATAATACTTATTAAGTAAGGTCAAACTCTAACAGAAACATGCATTGCAGTTATGTAAAAATTCAAATATTATTTTCTGTAAACAATTTATGGAAGTTATTTGTATGTCAATATTTCTGTTAGTGAGCAATACTAATTTAAATTGTGTTGGTCAATTTTAGAAAACTTGATGGATAGAAACTTGCAACCAAGATTTTATTTTCTGGGCATGAGCAATTTTGCTCCACAGATATCTCTTAGTTGTTGCAAATGATGATAGTCTATGTTCAAATTGTGTACCAATGATGGTTTTCTTGAAGTTCTATGGAATTTTTTTGTTAAACTTTTATGATTTTGTATTAAGAATGCATCATTCCAAGGATTAAAAGTTACTAGAATCAGATTTGGAGAACTTGATGGAAAGAAACTTGTAACTAAAATTCTTTTCTATTTGTCATTACTTAGGTTTCATGTTTTTGGTATTGGAAAGCGCTCAATTGGATTTAGTGTTCGAATTGAGGTGAAGACGGGGCCTAAAGTATCAGTATGTAGTCTCTGAACATCCTTGTACTAATCTACATATGTCAATTGTGCCCAAATCTTTTAATACGTTGCACTTATCTTGTATACTTCTTTTTTTAGTTTCTCAGATCGTTTCTCCAATTGCTTGACAAGAATAATGCTTCCATCTTATATTCTGATTTAAACAAGTGAAAAAACCTGACAGATTATATGAAAAAAAGATTTTCTTCATGTCTGACAGTAGGGTTGAAGCCATCTTTCTTTTGTTGCATTTTTTATATTGAAATTCTGTGGCTACATTATGACTTGAGGATAATTAACCCAAGATTGTCATTCACCTGGCTTATCTGCTCATGAACGAGGCTTCCATTTTTACTGTTATATTAAGCGAAATCAATAATGATCTTTCAACAAGTTTGTCTATTGTTTCCCTCATGTAAATGGTTTATGGATGGTTTGGATCACATTTTTATATTTCATGTTACACTATATCCATAAATAATAGATATGGAAAAGCTTCAGTTCATTATACTTGAAGTTGCAAAATCTATGATGAGTTGGCTAATAAAATGTTTTGGATGTTTTTGCTAGCAGGAAGTGGTTGTGGGTCCTGAAAATAGGACAGTGACATCGAATGATAATTTTCTACGAGTGAATCTTATTGGAGATTATGTTGGATACACAAATATTCCATCATTTGAGAATTACTATCTTGTTATTCCGAGGCAGGTATGCTAGCATCAATGACCTAATCTCGATATATATGCTTTAAGTGCTGTAGTTGACCATATTATCTCTTGCAATAAGAAAACACATCTTTCGTACGGTCCCCTCAGCTATTAAGATATGAGGGGTTATATACATATCCCAGGAATGGGCTCATCCCGATCCCTATGTTATCTGGTTTTGTTCCAAATCACAAAAAAGTCAGTTTGATAAAAATGTGGAACTGTGTAGATTAGGAGTAGGGTGAAGAAAGATCCTCGAATCTTGGTGGATGATGCAATGTGACCTCCGGGTTATGTTGTGGTCCATTATGGATTTCTAGTGGTTTGTGGTCCGTCTGTTGAAACCAAGGGCTTGCAAGGAGTATTTTCTTAGCAGTTTATACCTTGGCAAATCTTAAGGAGAACCAGCACGCATCCTCTAACACACATGTTTGCCACATGTTGCGCTCAACACTTCAATTATCCCTCAAATATTCCCCTATGAATCGGCAGCATCTCCAATTAGTATTACACTATTACTCCAATACATGCTTTTGCTATTACCAGCTGTCGTTTACGCTACCATATTTCCAAAAATAAGAGATGATATCCCATTTTCAACTTGGATAAACTTTCGGACACCACTGAAAGGGAGAGGAGACAGCAAATCAGCAACAATCCAGGATTCTGCTGCTTCTTTACTGGCTCTTTCTCCAAAATTGCCTCTCTCCTAAAACCACAATTTTCACCCTGGCCCCATCTCATAAGGTTCCCCATCATCCTAGGTATTATACCTTCATTTCCATAACAACATCCTGGCACTTACATATATTATATCCGGATGAAACAATTGAAATACCCTCATATCTACACTCACTGAAATCATACAACTAAGTATATGATTACTAACTACTCCAAAAGGTTAAATTGTTAGAGAAGGTTTAACTTAAATATTTATAACCTCTAACACGCGGTGGCCAAATTTTGTTCCAACATGTGTGTCAATTACAATTACTAGGTGATGTGAGTTGAATTCAGGATCTTGCCTACTTTGATACTGTAAACGACCATCTACTCTAAAAGCTTATGGTATCAGAGCAGGGTGGTCCTGTGTTCAAACCTCACCATCATCTTGACTTAATATTGAAACATGTGTTGGACCAAAAGAAGGCCACACTGAGGGGGCATGTTGAAGGATTTATATATTTAAGTTACACCCTCTCCAATAGCCTAAGCTTTTAGAGTAGATAGTTGTTAACATGGTATCTGAGCCAAAGGTCTCAAGTTCAAATCTTACCATCACTCTAATTAAAATTGAAAACACGTGTTGGACCAAAAAGAAGGCTGCATGTATATTAATGTGACACCCTCTCTAATAGCTTAAGCTTTTAGAGTAAATGGTTGTTAACATGGTATCAAAACAGGGTAAGTCTTGTGTTCAAACCTCACCATCACCCTGATTTAATATTGAAACACGTGTTGGACCAAAAGATGGGCACAAGTGAGGGGGCATGTTAAAGAACATGTAACCTAATCATTAATATCAATTATTAATATCATCTAGCAAGTGGGCATCCTGTTATCGTTATGTACAGTCACATACTTCCTATGTGCTTTAGTTGCTAGTAACAGAAAATATGGCCTAATCAGAGTGTGATAATGAAGCAAGACTTCTCTAGCCATCCTCTAGTTGAGTTGGGTTATATTCGTTGTTCGTGTTGACATGATTATGTGTAATTTATTGCTTTAGCAAATACTATTCACCACTTGAGGAAAAGCATATAGTTGTATTGAGCAATCAATGTTTATGCTCTACGTTTTTATAAGATTAAATCATCATTGCAACATTCAGCCATGGGCCCGCAGTACCTTATTGAAGTAGCTAATTAAACATGTTAAATTAGTCATCTTTAAAAATTGTGTGGACACTTGACATGCAATACGTGCAACACTTTTTTTCTAATTTTTGTGTTTGTTGTTTTTCATTGATTGTACTCCTATTTTAGAAAAGATTACGCTATTTGCTCGTAGACATAATCTAACAATTCTTTCTGATTTTTCACTACATGAGGATTGTGGATTGAATTGTTTAGGTGGTTTTATATTGCTGACTGTTTCTTCTTTCTCATGTTGAAGGATGGACCAGGTCAACCACAAACTTTGGGGAGCAATTTTTCTATGTGGATGGTGCTTGAGAGAGTCAGGTTTACCTTAGACGGTCTTGAATGTAACAAAATTGGTGTTGGTTATGAGGCTTTCAATGATCAACCAGATTTCTGCTCTTCTCCAGTTTTGAGTTGCTTGCATAATCAATTGTGGAATTTCTGGGATGTTAGTAAATTAAACTGAAAATTGTCAGTTACTGTGAATCCATGCTTTCATGCTAGCCTTTTTTGTTAGATCAACTTTTATGTTTATTTGTGTATTTATAACTACTAAGATGAACAAATTATCATATTATCTGCATTTATGGTTTTGCAATTAATCGGTTATTTCTTTCATCGCCCAAACAAGTCAGCGTGTTCCTTTGTGAATGTTTCATTTTTGACATTTAGAATGGCGTTGAGAAGCCTTATAATTGTTGCTGTGAACTGAGAAGAATCTATCTTGTCTCTCACAGGCTGATCAGAACCGAATTAAGAGGAATCAGGTGCCACTTTATGGTGTGCAAGGAAGGTTTGAAAGGATAAACCAGCATCCAGTTATGTTTCAGCAATTGTAAACTTCATATTCTGAAGGATTTCTCCCATCTGAATCTATAATTATTAGCAACTGTGTGCAGAATGGAGGGAGTCGTTCGTTCTCGATAGGAATCACTGAAGTTCTTAATACAAACCTCTTGATAGAACTAAGGGCTGATGACATAGAATATGTCTACCAAAGGTTTATTCAATTTCTTTATATTGTGCCTTAAAAAGTCACGTTATTTGAAGGTTCTGGTATCACTGAAAGGCATGCTTCTGAGTTTTTGGTGGAATATGGAGTTGTATTATCAAGCGATACAATTCAATCTGAGCCATTCAGCTCTATCTAGGGTCATTTTCTTTGTTATATTTTAGGCCTTCTTACTTTTTATCATTGCTTCTCCCACGCTTTTTAGCCCTCCCCTTCCCTTGTGGTACATTCAACACTCTCCTCTGTGGTGCATTATTGATCTTCAACAGACACGAACAAACCATCTTACTCTACTTTCCCTCATCCTCAATTGCTAAAACCTCTAGCTGCTTCTCCATGTACTTATTTCTTACTCTAGTTTTTTCCTGTGACCACTTGCCACTCTAACATATATATGTGTGTGTGTGTGCGTGTGTGTGTGTACATATATATTTGGCTAACTCATCTCCTTAGTTTTTACTGAGTGAGGATGAGCCATTGTTTTTTTCAGTTTTTCTCCTGCACTTAATCTCATCACTATGGGTTTGGTATTTAGCAGGCACAAAAATATTATATCGGCACTCAAATATCATATCAATCATACAGAACATATCATTCTGATATTTTAGTGGAATCCTGTTTACTGTGGTCCTTAATTGTGTCATATATCTCCATCCTTTTGTAGGAGCCCTGGAAAAATTTTAAGCATTACTGTACCAACTTTTGAAGCCCTTACTCAATTTGGAACTGCTACTATCACAACCAAAAATGTTGGTGAAGTAGAAGCATCGTATAGCCTTACGGTATATCCATTGAACCTTTACTTGGCATAGTATACATCATTATTTCCCAATTTATCTTCTGATAGATGTATATCTATTGTATAGTATTTTTATTTTCAAATTTTATGTATAATTTCAGGGAGGAGATTGATATTATCATTGAGGTTCCTACTGTTTTAAGAATAAATAATCTTCTATTAATGGAGAATTATTAATTTTTTGCTTCACAGAATTGTTAATATTTCAGTTTCATTGATGAAACTGTTAGTGGACTGAAAAGTGAAAACACTCCTGGTTTAATGTTAACATGTGTTTTTGACTACTGCAACCCGAGGAAATCTGATTAGACCTAGTTAAAATTTCTATTTAGCTCCATGTTTGTATATGATTGTCACTTATGTAGGGGCAAAATTACAGATTGTTTGGTCCTAGGTGACAGAGTAATCCATTCAAGAAGAAATAGTTTACTACTATGTTGAAGTAGTTATCCATAAGTTGGAGCTTTGATAAAAAAAATTTGACCTAATTATTTGCCAAATTGATGTGGAATATTATGAGAAAAGTGACCTTAAATTTTAAAATTGCCTTCAACCATATAATTTTTTAGTGAGTTTTATGTTTAGTTGATAATAGAAAATGGAGTGTTACCAAAAATATCAAATGCAAATTTTAAATAAAGGATTGAAAATTTTCATTAGCTAATATAACCTACGATTCAACCATTTACTGTTCCAAAGTTTAATCTGAATTCAGATGTGACCAAATTTTTTTTATCTTGCAGTTTGACTGCTCAACAGGTGTCAGCCAAATGGAGGTATACTTTTGCAGTTTGACATGGATCCAAGCTATTGTCATGATTATGATTAGACAAGGAAACATATTAAACATATTTCTGAAAGTTTATACAATTCCAGGAGCAATTTTATATAATGAAGCCAAAAGAAGTTACAACTCGATCATTCAAACTGTACCCAACAACTGATCAAGCTGCAAAATATGTGTGTGCAGGTATATGATAGATTATAGGTTTACATAGCGTCTTTGGCAGTTTTCTGGAATCATAGATAAGATGGTAGTGAATAGCATCTTTGGCTGTTCACTGGAATTATAGATAAGATGGTAGTGAATATCATTGCTGAATCCATGCAATTATGCTTGGTTGCAGCCATACTAAAGGACTCTGACTTTCACGAAGTTGATAGAGCTGAATGCCAATTCACTACTACAGCCACTGTTCTTGACAATGGATCACAGGTTTGGTTATGGTTTTAAAACTATATTTCCATCAACCCATCTTCATATCAAGTAAATATGTGATGGTTTGGCTTGTGAGACTCTAATAGAATATTGTTTAAACATTTTATTTCTTGGATAACAAAAGTAATGAAAAATGTTTGGTTAATGCCCTCAAGGAGTTGTAAAAATTACCATAGCTGTACTCTTTTTTTAGTTTATATGACTTGGAGTTTGGAATATACAGAATCTATTGGCTATATATAAGCTCTAGTGGATACTATAGAGATCAGGTATCCTACAAAAAGACACAAGATAAAACCAGATGGAAAAACAAGTGATTACCCATTTGCTCTGCTTCCTTCTGAAACAATTTTTTCTATCCAATTTCCAGCCTATTTTTTTTGCTCATCAGTGATAATCCTGTCGATAAGGAGTAAACAATATTTGTTAGAGGAATTGAACTTTATGCCTTCCTAAACATGCTGAGAGCACTGTTGCAAGCTCCTGTAGGATCTTGTTAATATTGAACAAAAATAGACTGCAATGCCAATATCTCAAATTAGTAAATTATGAAGACGTATTTCATCTAGACGTGTATTTTCAGATCTTACGCAAAATATCATGTTACTCTTTTTTAAGAGCATGCTAGATCTGAGTTAAACGCTTAAAATTGTGAGACTAAAATTAAACAATATATTATAATCTCAATTCTCTTTTTAAATATGTAAGGAAATTACAAGTTGTAGCACCATAAATATAACAGTTTCATGATAAATTACTAACCTATATAAAACTCTAATAACACAAATAGTAGCCTAGCACAAACATTTATTGCTGCAAGATCAATACAGAGTCACTCTTTTGTTTCTTTAATTGGCCAATCATTAAAATTATAGGGGCATATGTGATGCTCATGTATCACCTCTCATAAATACGTGTTCATGTACTCTTTTGAATAATTGGTTAATAATAAAAATTATTGGGCACTTAGGGATCCTCATCTATTGCCATGTATTTTGTCAGTTCTATTTACATGATTGATTAAATTACATAAAGAACAATCTTATTACAGATTCCTTTCCAACCACCAAAGACCAGTATAAATGGTTTCTTTGAATCTATTGAGATCTTGTGGAACAAATTCTGGGACGGTTTGGCAGATTTCATCACTGGTAAAACTTGCAGGTACTTGTTCCAAGAAGGAAATATGTGTAACTATTCAGAAATTGTAGCCTATCTTTAAATCTGCGCATTGTCTATTAAATATTTGACTTGTTTGGGCATGATAATTTACTGAACATGATGCTTTGTTTACTCTCTATGTTTGTATCAGGGGCATTTCAAGATTTGTTACCATTAAGCACCATTTTATACTTTGTGTTGATGTTATCAACCTGCTCATATTTATAATGGATGTATCTGGTTTCCATACTTCTTTGTTTTCTGTTAAAATTTAAACGGTTATATTATTTCCTTGAGCACACACTTGCATGGTAGTAAGGTACTTTTTTATTCTTGGATGGGGGACGAAATGGCAATAATGACCCTTTGAACAACCTATTTGATTACTCTCCTTCTAACTTCTTGTTTGGAGCGGTATAATCTGTTTGAATGTGCTCCGCAAGTGCCATGCTTTTTGTGGAGTGGTAGATAGAGAGACCTTTTCAGGTGGAATACATGGGCAATTTCTCTTTTACATAGATATAACGAGGTGACAGATTTGAGAGTCCGTAGTGGATACTGTTTGTTCTATGGGCACTACTAATTAAATTGATAGCCCTATAGTTGCAAGGTGACACCACCATGGATTTTCATCATGCTAATAATGTATCACATCCTTCCACCTTTAAGGACACATGATTCAGATACAAGCTTGCCCTTTATGTTTATATGCGCTTCTGCTTTTTGGTGTATGTATGTCATATTTAATGTGCTGCTTTATGGATGTACATTGCGTATGAACCATGAGCATAACTAATATGCAGTTCTTGTCAATTAAATATTTTAACTGTTTCAGACTGGAATTACCATGGTTGTACATCTAACCATTTTTCATGGTTCTTATGTGGAGCAGGAGGAAATGCTCAGGTTTTTTTGACTTCAGCTGCCATATACAGTATATATGTATGAGTTGGATAATTATGTTTGGTCTACTTTTGGCAATTTTCCCAACAGGTGGTCTCTACTTCAATTCTATTAAGTTGCTGACTAAGAGGTGATTTCTTGATAAGTAAGTAATAATTTGATTTTATGAATTACATTTGAGGTGCAGTGATTGTGCTACTTTGGCTTCTACATCAGAAGGGACTCTTTGATCCTCTTTATGACTGGTGGGAAGATCATTTTTGGGCTGATGAACAGAGAATTAGAGATATGCGGAATTATGGAATTGATGCTGACCTCTCTCATATCCATCTCAAGAAACATCGTACACAAGAAGGAAGACATCATAAGCATGGTGCTCAAAGAATGAGAAGAAGTATTCATAACGAGCACAGACATAAACATTCAGAATGGGACACTGATTATCATTATTATCTTCACCATGTTCATAAGGACAAGCACAAACATGGCCGAACCAAGAGTTCAAGTGTCATGCAGCAAGTTCACTTGCAGAAAGGGGAGAATGACAATGGTCACCGTAGACACAAAAAGGAAAGAGAATCCAAAATTGCCAGACATGGTCATAAAAACCAAGACGAATATTACAAGTACAGGCATGGACTGTTGGAGGATAAAGATTCTAAGTTGCATCCCAAGCAGAGAGAATAGTGGGATTGGATCAACATTGATTCTTGTTATAATACAAATTTTAGACTTTTAAAGCAAAAATCTTAATTTTTTTTTTTCTTTTTCCTTTTTATCTATTATTTGTTTTGGAGGGGGGATGGGGGTGTTAAGCACAGGGAAGCGCACGACTTTCCATAAATGTAATTTTGTGATTTGTTACACTAAGAACTAGTATGCACAAAAGGGTGATAATGAGAATGTTCACACTAATTGTTACAGGTAAATTCTTTTATTGATATGTGTGCTACATGTTGATCCTTGTACATGCCTTTTTTTTCTTCTATATCTTCCATATATGTGTTGAGACAAAATAAACAGATATGCACAAAACTTCGTATGTGATCCTGACCAAAAGTATCCTTAACTTTTTCTTGGCTTGACAGGGGACCATTCTGGTTGCTTTTCCCCTTCTTATGCCAGGCAAATGTGTTGTTGGCTGTCATCTTTTTGCAGGATTGATAACAAACCATTTTTAATAAAATGCGAAGTCGGAACCTCTTGGTGCTGTGCATTAGCCATACAAGTGACTTGCCTGTGCGTAATCCGAATTTGATAAAATAGAGTTGGACGTTGCCTCCTGGTGCTTATTTTTTTTTCTCAGAGATCTGAATATGAAAGCCATTTGGAAATTGTAATCCAGGAGTCCGGACAATGTCTCCTCCTCTGATTGCTTGCCACCTGACAATTTTAGATGTAAAATAGGTTAGCCTCTCTCTCTCTCTCTCTCTCTCTCTCTCTCTCTCATACAAAGTTGCGTATACAATATATGAATCTCTTACTTGTACTTTGTAACCAAGCAGTGAAGAAATACAGCCATTTGCACCTTAGTGAATTCTGTTCCCACGCAAAATCTCATTCCCCCTCCAAAAGCCATGAAATGTTTAGAAGCACCATTCAGTTCCATTCCCTGTATGCCGTCATTTATTATACAATATGGGAATTTAAAAAACCAAGAGATTTAAACGTGGCCGGAGCTATGTTTCTTATTAGCAGTGAACTACTTGAAATAATTAATATTAATTAAAGAGCGGGTAATTCTGCAATACTCTAATTACCTTCCATCTCCATGGATTGAAGTCAAGGGGATCCTTATATT
Organism: Cornus kousa; assembly: GCA_025631255.1. NCBI lineage: Eukaryota > Viridiplantae > Streptophyta > Magnoliopsida > Cornales > Cornaceae > Cornus > Cornus kousa. The sequence goes on along the minus strand of JAOTQH010000057.1, from coordinate 4,672,428 downwards.
TGTCAGGGTTTAAGTGTACAGCTGGAGGACAGACCATGACCGCCCAACCAGCTGGAATGGTATAGCCTGCACCAATCCGAATTTTATATTAAGGTATGTCAAAGTAATTGTTATTTGCTATCTTCCAACAAAGTCAATGTTATCATTATTAGAAATTGACTAATCAATTGTACATATATATACCCTTAAACTTGACTTCTCTTAGTGCTTTTCTGAAAATCCCTGGAACTATATTGGCCAGCCTGACTGTTTCATTGATAAACTGCAATTTTAATGATAGTTAGCATTAGAAAAATACCCATAGGAATTCTGTTTTACTTTATAGTTTCTAAGAGAAAAAATAGACTTTTTGACCCACCTGAAATGTAAATGTCATTGATTTGTATTCTTTCCATGTAAGTCCAGAGTTCCAATTTTCCCGTGTTCTTAGAATTGCCTCATGTTCTTCCTGCGAGAATATTTTTAGTATGTCAAGTGGAGTAATACTATAGGATATGAAGACATAATAAAGGTTGTCATGATGTAAGTGACATTAAATTTACTGACTGTTAATTCCTTCAACACCAAAGGATGGTCCGAAAGAAATTTGGTGGCTAAAGTTAGAGCAAGGGAAGTTGTCTCAAAGCTGGCAAACAGTAGCACAAACATTAAATCCAGAGCTATTGCTTCTGTAAGGATTGTATTCTCTTTCACAAGCTCTTCAAGGACATAGTCAAAGAAATCAACTTGGTGCTTCCTAGGATTTGCCCGTCTCTCCTCAAGCATGTTCTTCAGCATCCTCATTGCCTTCTTCCTTCCCTGAAGAAACTCAAAAGATTCAAAACCAATGGTGGACTTGGAAACCAATGATGAAAAATAAATTTCCCCATTAACTAGTTTTCTTACTATATCTTCTAGTTTACCAAACAATTCCAATCTATGCTTGGAAAAAATCATTCAGCTTTTTCGGATGCATAATAATTTTAAATAGAAGGAATGTGTTTTAAACGATTAAGATCAGTGTGGAAGGTTTTGATATACCTGCAAACATTTGTGGTAAGCAGTTCCAGGAATATTTAAAGGGAAGGAGATTAATCCCTGTATGAAAGCAACGAAGTTCTTCCGCAGATTTTCTGATGACTTCTCTGAATCATAACTGATCAGTTTCTTTGCAGTCAGGTCAAATATCATCTGTAAAGACAGAATTGTTCGTTGACTGACTTGTAATGACAAAAGAGTTGGTGAATTTCTAATTTGAAGAGAAGATGGCAGATAGCAAAAGCTTACACTTGCAGTAGCATCCTTTAATTCAACTGTGTGCTGATTTGACCACCTCTTTAAGTTTCTACATACTTCCCCTTCAACTTCAGGAATCATCTTTTTCAGGCTTTCAGGACCAAATAGATTCAACACCATGCCCTTGAGGTATTTATACATGTACCCATGCATGGAACCCACATTCTGTCGTCCAAAGATTTCCGTGAAGGTATCTGGATACCAGCTCTGGAACAGTTGTCCCTCTTGTTGAAAAATGAAATAACTAAGATCTGGGTCTGTGGATACAATTACTGGTCGTCCCACCAAACTGGTCCGGAATATTGGCCCATATCTGAGAAGTAATAGCCAAAAATTACATTATAAGAAGAAAGATGAGAATGCTGATGATGATAAAGATTGCACTACTCTTCTAACTTTTTTGTCGGTTGATTATAATAATATTACCTTTCCATCCTCTTTTTAATGAAAGGAGGAATATCAGAGGAAGTGTTTGGTTCAAAGAACTGAAGAGTCTCACCAAGGAGCAGCAAGCCCATTGACCCCGGAGGGAGTTTTCCATTGCATCTCGGATTCCTCCAGCGGTAAACCCAATGTGTAATACTTATAATAACCAAAGCTCCAATGCACAAAGCAATTGGCCCCATCTTGAATTGAGAATATTTAGAAGAATGTGAGAGAAGCTTGAATTGAGAAAATTTAAAACTCTGCACTGGGTTTCTTGTAGAAGAGAGTCTGTGTTGAGATTAAAGAAGTATGCGAGGATTTGAGTTTAGAAATGTGGGAAGGGAAGACAAGGAAGAGTAGAAAGTGCTGTCGTGTATCTCAGTATCCATGAGGAGTCTTACTTAAATAGGGAGTCCAGAACTACAACTAGTTAGAATAATATTATTAAGTTGGCTCCGAAGTTGGTTGCTCAAAAAGCTGTACAAGTAGTTGGAGATAAGAATAGAATAGCTAGAATAATTTTGTCTAGAGACCACCCATTTTCCTTTGTCAACATCATCTATAAAATTCCTGTAAAAGCCTAGCATGACGATGAAGCCTACAGGATGTTTCCTCTCTCTCATGCTCTTGGTAGATGCATTTTTGGTTGACTACATAAAACATGAGACTGAAGAAGCACGAGGCAGAAATAAGGGCTTTTTTAAGGAACAGGAGGGCTCTCTCTAGATTTGAGAAGATAGAAAGTTCAAAAGATCTGTCTGACTAAACTTAGTATCAAAACCAATCTTCAATGGATCATTAAATACTAGAATCTAATGGGTTTCAACAATACAAATCTTCCTGTTATCTATGCTAAATACTACAGTATCTATTTGACGTTGATGCCTTGAGGAATTCTACACATATTGATCTTGTCTTCCCTATATTTTTCTTCTTTGTTTTTTAGAATTAGATCTCTTCATAGATCTTCTTTAGCTGTACTCATCATATCATGTGGTATTCTGAATCTTAATTACATCACTAGTGATTTCAAATGGGATGTTCTTGTTATGCCGCCCACAACTACTCTATATGCTTTTCTACTTCAATAGTTATTTCATTATTGTTTTTTTAGCTCTTCTTATCTAATTCATTAGTGTAGGTAAGCTAAGCTACTTGTTCAGGTTAATTCATTTCCACACATAGAGCACCACCCCACCGGCCCTTTGAGCCACGGGCTCAATCCCATCAGCAACTATTACATTGTAGGTAGGTTACTGTTCTAATTTGATTGACCATTATGTACGCAATTATTCATGTACAATATTAATTAAAGTCTACAGCATAATAATGGAAGAAGTTTTATTTATCAAATGGAATTCAGACACCCTTTGGGTTAACATAGGGATCCTAAAATGTTGTCTGGTTCTGGGATTTGTGAATTTTTTTAATTTTTTCAGAAGGCTCGTGTGCAGATTAAACATTTGTAGTCAGAGAGCATTTTTGGAATCTAAAGCTTCTAAGGTAATGCCATTGCTTCACTTTTGAGGGTGTGTTTGAATGCTCTAATTTTTTAACCCCCGTTTGCTTTGTTTATTATTGTAAGGG
>JAOTQH010000057.1:4624474-4638582 GCA_025631255.1 Cornus kousa | reverse complement strand
CCATTATTTCCACTCTTTTTTGTTGGGTCTCAGGGAGAGATTATAGATCTGTAGAGCATATTGTTCTTTTTTTGGCCTCTTTGAAGGCTTGAGGCCTTTTGTGGCCTTTTTGTTTCTTTGGGATTCGCTCCCCTTTTGAGTGCTTTTTATAAAATCTTACTTATCACAAAAAAAAAAAAAAAAAAAAAAAAAAAAAAAAAAAAAAAAAAAAAAAAAAAAAACTCTTTTTTTTGGCCATTTTTCTTTGTCAAACTGAGCTTCGCAAAGCCCTTTTAAGGGCATTAAGGTTTAAATACACCATTCTTGGCCTCTCCATATGAATTTCAAATCAAAAATAAAATTTTCACATGTTTGTGCTCAAGAAAGGAAGCTTTGAAGCCATTTTTCTAAAGTTTAAAGAGGCTGTTTGCTTTGATTTTAAGTATTTTATGGTGCTTTGGATTTCTTGATTGCTAAGTGAAAAGGGAAGTGAAAAAATGATCCCACATGGGATCATTTTACTGGTGTCAATGATTATTCTTTTATGTTATGATTTTGATATTGGTTTGGGGAAACAATTACATTGCAAGTGAGCCTTTAGTACTGTGGTTTTGAATGTATATTTTTATATGAAAGCAATAATATTATGATATTGTATCAGGAGAAGGCATCTGTCCTACAAATTGAAGCAATCAATGAGGTCACTGATCCAAAGTTGGGAGTGCCAAACCCAACTGGTCATTGCCCCACATGTGGTGCCAAAGACGCGAAGCACTGTGAAGGTGTAAATCGAGAACTTAAAGATTGTTTTTATATCCTGTTGTGTTCCTATCCTTCTTATTGTTACTTGAATCATGTCGTTTTTTAATTTTCATTTTGCAGGCCATTTTGGAGTAATAAGATTTCCATGCACAATACTCCACCCATATTATATATCAGAAGTTGCACAGATTTTGAATAAAATTTGCCCAGGATGTAAATCCCTTCGGCAGCGTAGGGTCAAGGTTAGGTAACTCAATCCATGTGCTGGCCTTAAGATTGCTGCGCTATAAGGACGCATTTCTGTCATAGTTTTATGCAGTGTTTTTATGTTGGACCATTTAAGCCTTTTTTTTTTCTCCCCAAAGTTCAAGCAAATGTGCACACACTCACAATGTTGCCCCTAGGAGGGCTCTAACACTCAACCTCCCCTTTGGAGAGAAGAGACCATACCATCTAGGCTATAATGCCCATTGGTTCCATTTAAGCATATTTTATATTATTATTTTCCTTGTTTGCTGTCTTATTTTTCCTCAACTTGGTTCACTGATTGCTGCCGCCTGATTCATAGAAGATGCATTTATCAAGTCACTGTCATGCCATATGAAAGATTGGAGAGTGCATTGGTTGATTATAGTCTTTAGTCAAATTATTATATAAAATAGAGATGTATTGCACGCATTTAATGATGATAAAAGTTGCTGAATTGAAATAAGATGATTACATGTATTAAGAGAGTAGCAAAAGATGACCCAGGTGAATCAAAAGGAGCATGACAATTATATAAGGAATCTTGGTGGTGGAATGAACAAGTCCAAAATGCTGTAAAAACAAAACAGGAATGCTATAAAGCTTGGCAAAAAACTAGAAATAGTGAAACCTTTTAAAAGTACAAAAAAAATCAGTATGGAAGTTCAAAAAGTAGGAAGTGAAGCAAAATATAGAGAATATGGTGATCTCTACCTAAAATTAGGTACAAAAGATTGGGAAAAGAATATATATAGACTTGTTAAACTAAGAGACTGGAAACTAGATATTTTAGCCATATTATGAAGAGCAAGATATTGCCAACAAGATATATTCAAGAAGATATTTCATGGTGAATGCTTTTTGCTGATGATATTGTTTTAACTGATGAGACTAAAGGAGTCAATGTCAAATTGGAGGTTCGGAGGGAAACTCTAGAATTTGAAGGCTTTACAATACGTAGAAATAAAACTTAATATACGGAGTGTAACTTTAGGATGGAGTGAAAATTGTGGATCAAGAGGAACAAAAATGTGAATTTTTTTGTTATTTGGGCTCAATTATCCATATGGAAGGAGAAATAGGAGATGATGTTAATCATGGAATTAAAGCATGATGTGTTAAATGGAGGTGTGCTTCTAGTATATTGTCTGATTGGGGTATTCCGTTAAGATTGAAAGAGAAGTTCTATAGAACTGCTATTAGACTAGTCATACTTTATACTTTATGGGACAGAATGTTGGGCGGTTAGGAAACCACGTATGCATAAAGTGAGTGTGGCAGGAATGCAAAAATTCAGATGGATGTGCGACAAGACAAGAATAGAATTTGAAATGAATACATTTGTGAGACAGTTGAAGTAGATTGGAGATAGAATGAAAGAAAATCAATTAAGATGGTTTGGACATGTGCACAAAAAACTTTTAAGTACACCAGTTAAGGAGCTAGAAAGTGTAACATGGTCCTCATTGAGGGTAATGCTAGGGGAAGGGGAAGACCAAAGTTAAGGTACTTAGGGTAAGGAAGGAAGGATATGATAATATGTGGTTTGACTAAGACTATGGATTTAGATAAGAGTGGAATGGAAGAATAGGATTCATGTAACTGAACCCCAAGTAGTTGAAAAAGGCATTGTTTGTTATTGTAAAAGTTGCTGAACTGGAGACAAAATGTTAAATTTATTTCAGTTTGGGATTCCTCTTCATATTAGTCTTCTCTTTTGTTATGAAAAACGTTGCGAACTGAGAACAAATCAAGATTCACAACAGAAAAGTAAACACGTCACACACAAAAGAACACAAAGATTAATGTGGTTCGGCGTAAGCCTACGTCCATGGTGAAGATCTGGCAAAATATTTCACTATGCGAAAAATAGGATTACAAGTTTCAACCCCCAAACCCTAGCACTCTCTTTCACTCTATTTCTTGTGGTTTTTGTGTTCTCTTGTAATACACCCCAACGACCCACGAGAAAAAAGGGTCAATTTTTTTTTTTTTGCCCGAAAACGGGTCGCAACATGACCCACCAAAACAAAATTCGGGCTACAACTTCACATCTTTCAACTAAATTTACTTAGTATTGACTTGGAAAAAGTAAGGGAAGTTTTCTAATGTAGAGTATGTCGATACTTAGATGGAATGACTTTGATCATGTTGTGCCATAATATTTTTGTCATCAGTTTTGATTGAGATCTTCTCTTCGGGTTCTATGCTTGCTTGTTTTGAAAGTTGATTTACGTGAACATCGTGAAGCAATATGTGAAAGTTTTGTTTGCTGTGATTCTGTTATCTGTAAAAATATAGAGTTTATGTAATATTAGTGAGGGAAAATAAACAAGTGAATGCATTCTGCTGGTGCTTTGGAAGATTTATATGACCTTAAAATTGAACAGTCAATGGAAGATTAGGAAGGCAACTACACTCAATTGTTTAATAGGCTTCTTTGTTGAAGAACTTAAGAGTTCACATGTAAACCAAATTTGATGAATAATTGGAGAAAATTTCGTTAGTACTCATTGGAAGGCAATAGATTGGAACTTGATCATGAGAACATTGAAGTGCTTCATTTGAGAGTATCAACCTCTAGGGTAAGTAATCATCCATTTAAAGGAACCATCTGGTTGTAGTGAAAATTGGTTTGGAAGGTGGCATACCATTCATCATTTAACTTTTGGTATTCTGAAGCTTCACCATTTATTTAAGATGTTAAAGGGCTAGCCCAGTGCACGAGGTTCCTGCCACTGCAAGGTCTGGGGTGGGGTTGATGTATGCAGCCTTACCTCCGCATGCGGAGAGACTGTTCCCTGCTTTGAACCTGTGACCTCCAGGTCACAATGAAGCAATCTTACCTTTGGGCAAAGGCCCGCCTATCTATTTATAATGTTAATGTAAAAATTTTTATTTCCGCTGCAGTGTTTTCCTTTGATGTTTCATGGTACTTGGAGTGACATTTTTGCTAATTCGAAGTCTGTTGACATTCTTGTTGTCTTGATTTATTTCTAATACACAGATGTTGAAAATTATATGATGTATTCTATTCAGGATCTATGTTCAATTATTTGTTATAGCTAAACGTGCTTAATATAAATATTAGCCCCACCTTTATTATATGTTCTTGTTGTTTGCTTGCTGATGGCGGTTCTCCTGTATAGGGCACTGATTCAACATCAAGACAGCGCCAGGCTAGAAATTGCAAATATTGCGATGTAAGTTTCTTTGGCAATTATTATGCACTTTGCTCCTTTAACCGTCATAATCTTCAAACTCATGTTTTATTTTTCCTTTTGCCTCTGTAATTTCTGAACTCATTTTTGTGTCTAATCAATAGGGAAGCATCAAAGACTTCTATCCAAGAATGAAATTTAAAGTTTCCATGAAAGATATGTTTGGGAAGACCGCAATAATAGCTGAAGTCAATGAAAACTTGTTGAAGAAGGTTCGAAGTAGAGGTTCTAGGGAAGTTTTGGCTTCTGATTATTGGGATATCATTCCAAAAGATGCACAACAAGAAGAAAGTTTACTGAAACCAAACAAAAGAGTCCTATCACATGCCCAGGTAGGATTCACCAAAACCTTTTTTTCACTTGTGTGCACGTGTCAATCTTTGCATCTTTCGTTCTTTCTTTTTCAATTTTAAGCTTCTTTTTCTCCCTCTTCCTTTTTATTTGTTGGGATAAATTATATCTTCACACCCCTTGAACTACGTCCAATATTACTATGCACCCTGTAAATTTTACAATGCGTCAAAGTACTCGATAGAACGATAAAACTTTGGAGAGATGAAACTAACCAATGGGCTTAACAGAAAATGATGAATTACAACATTATGCCTTTCAACTATTTTTGTGCAGCATCTTTTATTTTACTTTTTGCTTCTTGCAGTCAAGTCTTCTCCTAAATCTGAGCTGTGTCTTGCCAGTGATAATATTTCATGCACCATGTTTACGGTTTTACCATTTGTAATCAGCCATGTGACACTTGTGTCTATGGAAAACAGTCTGGAACAAACGCATGTTGAAGCACCCTAACATTGTCATCTCTATGTATGTGAGGCACCTGGAGGGCAAAGTGACTTGCCCACTTGTGCCAACCTGTTGGAGTTCACTATTGATTTTTTCAAAATATGTTGCCTGGACTGGTGTAGGAGTGTTGGTGTATGTATGTATGTGTCTAAGCATCGGATTTACCCAATCCCCAAGACCAAAGACAAGTGGACGTTGTTGAATATTTATATTTATTAGGGTAAAATACACTGACCCCCCTGAGGTTAGGTGAAATTACACTTGGCATGGAAGTTGGAAAAAGTTCCATCGTATTCCCTTGAACTTTGGCATGTGGTAACCACACTCTGTTCAAATTTCCATTTGCTCCGTTATAAAAGTGAGCGTGCTGACCAAAATACCCTTTAACCTGTTTGTACATGCTTCTTACTAATACTCCGTAGAATGGATCTGACTTTTAATCCATTCTATGGAGAATCTATAGATACTATCTTTTCTTTATTCACTTATTAGCCAAGGACTTTTTCCGAACACAAATATTGTCTAATTTTTTCTTTGAGCTGCTGAAAGTCTCTCTCTCTCTCTCTCTCTCTGTGAAGTAGTACATGCTTCTTACTAATGCTAACCATGTTCCTATTTATGATGCCATGTTTTCTTTTCCCTTTTTAGGTTTATCATATGTTGAAAGATGTTGATCCGAGGTTTCTTAAAGAGTTTATTTTAAGCAAAAATTCTCTCTTTCTCAGTTGTTTCCCTGTAACTCCCAACTGTCATCGCGTGTCAGAATTTGCGCAACATATGATCTTCGTGAGTAATAAATATTTTTAGTGGAGCTCTTTTGTCTTTGTTGATATGCTTGGTGAATCTTAAGATCTTATGCGACTCCTTTATTTTCTTTTCTACATTTTTGCTTGTACGTGGTAAATGGTTTCAGGATGAGCGCACGAGGGCTTACAAAAAGCTGGTTGATTTTAGAGGAACCGCCAATGAGTTGAGTTTGCGTGTTCTTGACAGCCTAAAATCCTCCAAGGCAAGTGGTACTGTGTTTTCTTTGACTCAAATAAAGTCACTTTTTGAGGAATCTCATGCTAATGGCATACAGTTGAACTTATAATACTGCAGATACACTCTGAAAAATCATCAACTAATGATTCTGCTTCCTATTTACCAAAAAAGGATTCTGCTTCTAGTATGTCTGGCTTGAAATATATCAAAGAAGTGCTTCTTGGGAAGCGAAGTGATCATGCCTTCCGCATGGTCATTGTTGGCGATCCAAATATAAAACTCAGTGAAATTGGATTACCATGTTATATTGCAGAGAGGTTACAAATATCTGAGCAATTGAATTCTTGGAACTGGGAGAAGCTGAACACTTGCTGTAATCTACGTATTCTTGAAAAGGGAGAGATTTTTGTTCGCAGGAAAGGTGGTCTGCTTCGTGTAGGTTTTATGGATAAATTGAAGATAGGGGACATTATATATAGGCCCCTGATCGATGGAGATATTGTCTTGATAAATAGGCCTCCATCTATTCATCAACACTCCTTAATTGCTTTATCTGTGAAGGTGCTTCCCATAAATTCAGTTCTTTCAATAAACCCGCTTATCTGTTCTCCTTTTCGTGGGGATTTTGATGGTGATTGTATTCATGGTTATGTTCCTCAATCAATTGATTCTAGAACTGAGCTCCATGAGCTTGTTTCTCTGAACAAGCAGCTAATTAACAGACAGAGTGGTAGAAACCTTCTTTCCCTAAATCATGATAGTTTAACTGCAGCTCATTTGGTTGTCGAAGATGGGGTAGTCTTGAATCTTTTCCAAATGCAGCAGCTGCAGATGTTCTGCCCTCGTCAGCTGGAATTGCCAGCAATTGCAAAAGCAACTTCACCAGATACTTGTTTTTGGACTGGGAAGCAATTATTTAGCCTTCTTCTGCCCCCAGAATTTGAATATGCTTTTCCGTCAAATGGTGTTTATATAAGTAAGGGGGAGCTTCTATCTTCATCTGATGGATCTTCCTGGCTACGTGACTCTGATGGGAACCTTTTCCATAGTCTTGTCAAACATTGCCAACAGAAGGCTCTCGACTTTCTCTATGCTGCCCAGGAAGTTCTTTGTGAGTGGTTGTCAATGAGGGGCTTGAGTGTTTCCTTGTCCGACCTTTACCTCTCTTCTGATTCACACTCTCGAAAAAATATGATCGACGAAGTCTCTTGTGGTTTGCGTCAAGCAGAGCTGATCTCTCATATCAAACTATTGATGGTGGATTCCAATCAGGATTTCCTTGTTGGAAGTGGTGAGGAAAGTGAAAGTGCTGTTGATTTTGGAGTGGAGCGCATGTGTTATGAAAAGCAGAAGTCAGCGGCACTTAGTCGAGCTTCAGTCTCTGCTTTTAAGCAAGTGTTCTGGGATATTCAGAATTTAGTCTACCAATATGCAAGTAAGGACAATTCTTTGCTGGCTATGTTAAAGGCTGGAAGCAAAGGCAATTTGATGAGATTAGTCCAGCATAGCATGTGTCTTGGTTTGCAGCATTCATTGGTTCCATTATCTTTCAGAATTCCCCACCAGCTTTCTTGTGCTGCTTGGAACAACCACAAGGCACCTGCCTCAACTCAGAAGATTAACAATATTTCTGAATGTGCTGGGCCTTTCATCCCATACGCTGTGGTTGAAAATTCTTTCCTCACAGGCTTAAATCCTCTTGAATGTTTTGTTCATTCATTAACAACTCGAAATAGTTCCTTTAGTGACAATGCGGATCTTCCTGGGACTTTGAACCGGAGGCTTATGTTTTTCATGCGTGATATATACATTGGATATGACGGGACCGTGAGAAATGCTTATGGGAATCAACTTGTTCAGTTCTCCTATGATATTGAGGACATCTCTTCGAGTAATGATACTAACTGTTCCTTTGATGACAACACTAATGCTTGTGGTGCAATGGCTAGCGAACCTGTTGGTTCATTGGCTGCTTGTGCCATTTCTGAAGCTGCATACAGTGCTTTGGATCAACCAATTAGTGTACTTGAAACATCGCCTCTTCTAAATCTTAAGGTGCTATATCTCTCTCCTCCACCAATTCCATAAAAACATTTCTAAATTTTTAGAGCTTTATTAATTGTTAGGTATAGTGTCGAAGTTAATTTAAAGAAGTTCCATTTCCAAGCATCCACTTATTAATTCTTGAATCTAACAGAGGATGAACCCAATGGTATCCCCAAATTTCTGAAAAAAAAAAAAAATCACAAATAGTTATACTTGCGTAAGCTGATCTATTAATACTTCTGTCAATTGGTTTATTTGATAGATTTCATTTGTGTGGTGATGTTTGAAATTCTTTTTCCTATTTTCCTTATATATATCTAAGCTTTATGGAAGGGGTCAGCATGCTGTGGGTTTCGTTTGAGAAGTTCAATTTGTCTCCCTTTTTTGTCCTCTCCTTTTTTTCCTTAGTCCTGATACTATTGTGTCTTAGATGATAATGATTCATGAGCTTGCACAAACAAAAATGCATAAGGTTGACTCTTCTTGGCAAACTATAATTAGTTATATTCCCTTTCTTTTACTACATATATATTTTTTTATTATCAAGTTTCACTTAAAAAGTAACTCAAGAGAGATGCTTGATTATTTGTCAGTTATGCTTCCACCTTACGCAGTCATTATTTTGTATCATGTGTATATGACGTGTTAGTGCTTGACATGACATGAAAATAGGCCTTGGTAGGAGTGTCCCTGTTCATAGTGTACATGGACACTCAGATACATTCCATGCACACACACAATGCACAGACACATGTAAGGATCATTATTTCTTTTTATTTTGATTCACATGTAAATTTATGCGCTGAAGGGGCTTTGATGCATATTGCGTCAACCATAATACACGAGCAATGATAAATTAGATGAGTTCCAAATTTTCTTAATCTGATATGAGAATATGGTGTCATATTTAGCAAAATGTGAGCTGCATGTTTCATTTATTTAGTAGCATATTCAAGTTTTCCATTAATATATATATATATATATATATATATCATAATGCTGCACTGTCAACAAATTCTATGGATTCTCTCACATACATATAGACAAAAAGTTATCCAAGGTTTAGCAAGTTTCTGTTAAAATAATGTGATCTCAAAATTTTCTAACATTGATTAATACTGTTCAACTCTAGGAAAAGAGATTTGGGGGTTAGAGTATCTGATGCATAACCAATACAAATACTTTTCTTGATCTGAATAATCTTTCACACCCTCTAGGACTGTATGAATGAAAGAGCCACTTTTTAGAGTGTAAACTTTAGTGACTTAGAAGCTTGTTTGTTGTTTTAATAAGACGAAGCATGAGAAGTACTTATCCACTGGTTAGGTTGTATGCAGATGGGGTAATTGAATTTTAACAAGTGCTAAAGTTACATTTAATTGAGTATTGAAGCTGGAATTTTAACAGCCTTATAATTTAAATGCTTGAGTTGTTGAAGTGTTCTGTAATTTAGTTGATTCATCTGCATGGCCCCTGACAGGTGCCCAAACTCTTCTAGTCTTCTTCATGAGTGGGTTATCATGTAACCGTATTATAGCTTTGAGGGAGTTGTCTATATTTGAACATAGTATCTTTCTACTATCATACCATGATAACAACAGATTACTTTAGAAGTTTAATTTGTTTTGAGAGCTTTGCAATTTATTTTATTTATTTCATCAACAACTATTGTGTCATTCTGAGAGTACCTGACAGAAATTAACGGAGTCCAATATGATTGTACAGAAAATACTGGAATGCGGTGTGAAAAAAATTAGTGGTGATAAAACTGCTTCACTGTTCTTGTCCAAGAAACTTGGAAGATGGACATATGGTTTTGAATATGGAGCTTTAGAAATTCAGAATCACTTGGAGAGACTACTCTTTTCAGACATTTTTTCTACTGTTATGATATTGTAAGTTATTTGTTTATTTATTTTGGGTAATTTTGTAAGTTGTTATTTTCTTTTTTAATTTGTTATCTTTCCTTTTCGATTGTACATAATGATTCATCTCTTTCTTTCTAATTGATGTGCCCTGTGGGTACTAGCTTCTCCCCACCGACTCATGGCCGTACACATAGCAGTCCATGGGTTTGCCATTTTCATATTTGTAAGGTATATTACTATCTAAAAAATACATCTTTTCTGTATCTGTTTTAGTCCATTATCTGGCATAAATTTGTGGTCTTTCAGGAAATAGCAAAGAGGAGAAGACTGAAACTGGATTCTATCATTGATGCTCTCTGCGTGAATTACAATTTTTCCAGAATGAGACTAAAAAACCACCTCCCAAACTTGCATATAACAAGCAAGTAAGCTTTTTTTTCCATAGAATTATGGTTTTTAGTCGCTGGAGATAAAGCTTAACTATGGTTTGGTGAACTCCACGTACCATGCTGTGTACATATACTGGTTCAGATATGACTTTGAATATTTATCATATGAAAGTGTTTTGGGTTGTTGGCATTCCATAGACTCACACATCTACAGATTATTGTTGGCTGTAGCTTTAGTGTCCACATTTTACATTGTTGATTAATTTGCAGGGATTGCGGTGTAACTGACAAGCAGAAAGAAAATGAGGCCACATTTTGCATTACAGTCACAATAGTTGAAGGCTCCAGGAACTCCTGTGTACAATTAGAGAACCTTCGAGATATGGTGATACCATATCTTCTTGGAACTGTCATAAAAGGTTATTATTGAACTAGATATATCACTGCTACGTCAACCTTTAATTTTATGTGAAGTTCATTTCTCTTGTTCGGTTTATTATTTTTCAATGAATGTTCTACTTTTGCTTCTAAGGTTTATGCGCAAATAAAATTGCCTTGAGAAACAGAGATAAGGATCAAATCTCCTGTCACCTTTGTTGTGAAGCACAAGGCTTTTATTTGGCTCATGCTTCACCCCTGGAATTTTGCCTATGTTTGATATGTTCCCCTCAAGAAAGGAAAAGGGCTTATTTATTTATTTATTATTGGTGTTTGTAGGTACACGACTCCCCCATTACACATAGCACCGAGGTGGCAGTCAACGTGTTATCCTTGCAACTACAATCATCTAGTCAAAATTATCTTTCTCTACGTATACTGCTTGTGTAGCATGATAAATCAAGTCCAGTGACCTCAAGACTACTCATAGATACCAAGGCATAATAGATTATTGTACCATGAAGGAGCCTATATCTCCACATTCTGATGACCGTGAGATTCTCTCTTCTTTGCCAGTCTACCTTATTCTCTATTATTCTCAATTTAAATTTGTTAATCGACTGACTCGTCTCATGACTACCATAGCAAGTTCATTTCCAAAAAGATTATATTTTCTTCAACTAGTCATTATTTAGTATATTTTTTACCTCACCCTTTCTAATAGCTTAAGCTTTTGGAGTAGATGATTGTTAACATGATATCAGAGCCTAAGGTCTCAAGTTCAAGCCTCAACGTCAACCTAATTAAAAATTGAAAAACATGTGTTGGACCAAAAGAAGGCTACACGTGAGGGGCGTGTTGAAGGATTTAAATATTAAAGTTACACCCTCTCTAACAGCTTAAGCTTTTGGAGTAGATGGTTGTTCACAGTTACCTTGTCTTCTCCACAAGCTCATGGGTTATTTTCAGTTGAATTCTCGTCTCATTATTAGCTTATATGTTTACTCCTCGCTCAGTTGCCGTGTCAGTAGAATACGCTTTTGCAGATATCTCCTGCTCTGGGTACATGACCTGCCTCTTCCACAAGCTTATGCCTTTGACATGGCTTCTTTGCAGTCTTCTTTGGCCCAGTAATCCATCTCTACTCTGGTTAATCACTTTTATATTTAATTTAAGCCCCTGTATTTGTTTATTTATTTTTTAGTATTTCATAAATTTGAAAAGGAGTAAAGGACCTAAATTTGTGATGTAACTTTATAATTCCCCAATTGATTTATTTATCAAAAAATAATAATTCCCCAATTGATTTAAAAATATACTTGACCCATCCCCATAATATTTCTTATAACAAGTTACCATATTCAAATTTTGGATACTTTAGCAACGTCCCTTTACACATGGAGGTGACAAGGATAGGACAGTTAGTCAAGCAATGAACCTGACACACATGCCCGAAACGGAAGCTTGCACTTGTTTCTGGGTAACATAGCCTTGTGCACTACCTGTATTAGGTGCAATATTCGAGGGGCTTCTACATCTTGATTTGCAGCTATAATCATTGCCGTCTTTTAAGTACGCGGACATGTCACAACTATCTGCATAGTTACCGCCATGACCCACTTAGTGAAACACGAGCATGTCATAAATTTCTGGAATTTCAGGAGTAGATGGATTATGGCTGATGCCTAGAGCTTGCCAGATGATCCTTTCTCAAGGTCTGTGTCCAGCATTACTTGGCTTAATTTTTTTTGGGCAATATGCTCTATATGACATGATGACACCATATTGACCACATTTACCATGTATGGCTATTGGCCGAGGGGCTGTCCCATTGACGTGTGGAGGATCCTAGTGAACTGTGCTCAAGCTTGTTGCGGATGTCCATTTTCTCTGTGCCAACCCTATCGCTGCCATAGCCACCCCTAATGCCAAAATGCTTCCTCCGTACACTGTCCCATTTTACCAGACATTCATTGTGCGTATGGTGGCATACAATTGGATTATATGAAGCATAGCATGATTTATTGAGTCTTGAGACTGTCAAGTTGCACGAGCACCGCGTTTCTCTTACTTGTAAACTATAATTAGACTTCCTACACCGAAGGCATATATTATATTTGACTTAGATCCTTGGCATCCAAGTACGGACATTCTACGAAGATATTGTGTTTGTATCGAATATGTGTTTGTACTGTTACTTCTTAGACACTGGTGTTACATTCCACTTGGCTTGGTATATTTGAAACCCTAAAAAACACTAAACAAGAATGTTGTCTAGACTCAAATTAACATTAACAAGGCCCTAATCAAGAGGAATGCCTGGTGGAGTGCCATTCTTTCGTTCTCTTTTTGTGAGTTAGTCTCAACATCCTATTTCAGTCACCAGGGATCTCTACTATGTTGGGAGTAATACTTCCATGTCATATTCATTTGCAAGAACACACACTATCATTTCCTTTACTTTTTCTTATGTTAGCATGCATAAATTAGAACTCAATTAATTGTTTTTGCAATGCCCCATGGCCAAGGATTGTTGGGATTTGATGCTTGGCTTGTTTGGGTTCCAATGGGTCATGCCTCACTTCGCCAAAGAGTTGGTCGAGGCTTGGAGAGGGTGTTTTGTGGGGGGCCATGTTTGTGATGCTTGGAGGGCTACTCCTTTTTCTGTGTGGTGGTGTATTTGGCTTGTGAGGAATAGGAGATATTTTGAGGGGAAGGAGAGGCCTATTTCTTTTCTTAAGTTCTCTATTGTTTCCAGTCTTTTTTGTTGGGTCTCAGGTAGAGATTATAGATCTTTAGATGAAATAGTTGAATTTTTGGCCTCTTTAAAAGTGTAATGGCTATTTTGGCCTGTTTTTGTTCCATTGGGATGCGCTCCCCTTTTGAGCGCTTTTTATAAATTTCCTACTTATCAAAAAAAAAAAAATTAATTGTTTTTCTTGGCTCAGTTGGAGCTCTGAATGACAGCAACAAGCTTTAGTTGGCATTACAGGATATCCTATTAAAAAACTTAATTGGAATTCAATCCATTTTGGTCCAGTTCGTTAACTTCTTTGCAATTTTTTTTCTGGTAATTCGAATTTGCAGTTTAGAGTGATTCCAGGATGAGATTTTTGTTTTCTAGCCTTAATAGTGTTATAAGCCTATATTTGCAATATTTTTTTTTTAAATTTAGCTTTGCACTGTGAGTCACTAGGAAGTACAGACACTCCAAAATGGGTGAAGAATCCGTGTCTGACATGCGTTGGACACGCCCCGACACGTGTCGGACACACCAAAAAACGTGTCCGGAATTTTTTATTTTTTCTTAATTTTTGGACACTGCACGGACACTCCGCGGACACGCGTCCGACACGCTAAGGGTGTGTGTCCGACACGCGTGTCTTATTTTCGGGGGTCTAAAAGATAATTTTTGAAAGAAAATTGGGTTAAAGTAT
>JAOTQH010000057.1:4602853-4620668 GCA_025631255.1 Cornus kousa | reverse complement strand
CTCTAGTACCATAATCCAACCACCCCTTCCTCCACCAGAACCGCCGGATCAAGCATCGTGATGATAAATTGATTGGAGTTGTTCTCCTGTGTATCGGAATTGGGGTAGCCTTAACGGTCTACCATTGCTTATGGTTTATCTCCACTATGGGCCTAATTTCTGGGCTATTTTCTTCTATTATCTATGTATGTATGTACTTGTGGGCCTGGCCCACCTCCCATTTGGTTAGCTCTTGCTAGCTTTGTATCCCTTTCTTCAATGAATTTAACTTTATCTTTAAAAAAAAAAATAAAACCCCAACTCTTTACCACTCTGAATAACACTGCCACACTTTACTTCCGCAAGTAGTTGAAAAAAATTAGATGCTCGTGTTCTTGCAAGAGATTACTTCCCCCATTAAATGAAAACAAATAAAAGTAATATATGTATTAATGCACATTAATTACTTCTTGGGGATTACTGCCCTTAAGACAATGGAACCAGTACAATTGGCAAAAGTTAGTTCAACTCATAAATTTTCTTTTTTTCATTGATCTTATTTAGTCAAAAATAAAAATAAAAATAAAATTGAAACATTTGTTGTAACAATTCCTCCAGAAATTCAACATATATGCCAAAACTATTCGATATAAAAAATTAGAGTTGATGAGGCATACCCTTTATAAATGGGGCAGTAAAATGATGGCAATGCCATTAATTTAAATTTAAGGCAGTAGGAAAAATAGGACAAAAGTTGAAACAAACCATATCTGCATTTGACATTGTAGTTAATGTCCATTTATATACTCTTTCTCTTTCTTGTAACAGACTGGCTATGGAAGTCTGAGAATGGCTTCATTAACTGTCAAGCATTAACTATATACTGTTGACCTTGTGTGTGTGTGTGTGTGTGTGTGTGTGTGTGTGATTGTGTGTTTATATACAAGTGATTTGGACAGGTAGAGGGGTACAAGAGAAGGCCTAGTTGGTATCACAGAGCAAGCAGTTCAACGGTGTCTAAAGAGATCCATGAATAGTCTTTATATGAAATGTGTGCAATTTTGATATTGTTTAGCTAGAACTACCTGCCTTTCCAAGTAAGTGTTACAAAGAAATCTTTGTGCCTTTGGGGACGTAGTTAGGATTCATATATATATATATATATAAAGGTTATTGTTTGATTAAAATCGGTTCAGTAAGCAATCAAAGACTCAAGACTCAGAAAATTGAAGTTAGAGTGATCATGGATTTTGGGTTGTGGAGTTGTGTTTTTGCAGCTCTTCTTGCAATTCTCTTCTTTAGTACTTCTTCATGTTCCTCAGAAAAAGGTAATTTCATATGCCTCTCTCTCTCTCTCTTTGATCAATAAATTTTGATTCTTTGTTGACTAAATTAGCTTGTGTGCATTGGTTTTGATTAGCTTTATAGTGAATTTTATCTCCTTTAGCATTATAAGAGAGAATTTATTTATTTTTATTACATTTAGTGCATCCATTTCAATTAATGGTGCTAAAAGTTGACACACTAAGATTTTGTTCATTTTTAAAATTTGGTTCATTTTTTTAAGTTTTCATGTACTTAAAATTTCTTGATTTTTGGAAAATTAGGGTATAACTTTTTATTTGAAAATGAATTTTTAAAAATAATTTTTAGATTTAAGAGTCTAACCGAGAATACTAGTGGAGAATATTCGTTCTAAATAACAATATTGTCCTGAAATTACACCCTTATTACCATCTCCAGCTCCATATTCCACATTTGCTCGAGATGCAACATTGGCTCCACCACTCATACACTATGACTACATCATCATCGGCGGCGGAACCTCCGGCTGTGCATTAGCGGCCACCCTCTCTGAAGGCGCAACCGTCTTGGTGCTGGAAAGAGGTGGTTTGCCCTATGGAAACCCTAACATAAACAACATTACTTCTTTCGTGGCCAGTCTTTCCGACACCTCCCCTTCCTCACCATCCCAACTTTTCATCTCCACGGACGGTGTCTTTAACAGCCGAGCCCGGGTGTTGGGTGGCGGCACGGCCCTGAACGCCGGGTTCTACACCCGGGCTAGCACCGGCTATGTGCACCAAGTGGGGTGGGACCAAAAACTGGTGAATGAGTCCTATGAGTGGGTGGAAAAGAAGGTGGTGTTTCGGCCTCCGATGTTGCAGTGGCAATCGGCGGTGAGAGATGGATTGATTGAGGTGGGGGTGTTGCCATATCATGGATTTACGTATGATCATCTGTATGGGACTAAATTTGGTGGGACCATCTTCGATCGGGACGGTCATCGACACACTGCTGCTGATTTGCTAGAGTATGCTGATCCAACAAGGATTACTGTTTTCTTGAATGCAACAGTGCAACGGATCTTATTTAGGATGAAACTCTTGAAAGGTAATTTTGTGTATTAAACTTGTATTTAATGCAAGCATGCATGTGTTGTGTGTGTTTGTGTGTATATATTACGAGTAATACTTTGGAACAAATAGAACAGCTGATAAATTAAGATGCATAACCAAACTCTATGTTGAAGTATGGTTTTTACATGCATTTGAAGGGTGTGACAGTTATTTAATTTTATATCCACGCGTACGTTTATATAGAAAAATCCCAAAAAATGAATGCTTGAAATGAAAAACCCCAAATCATAATAATTATTACTATTATTTTTGTTATGTGAAATTTACATATTAAAATTAGAGAAAAATTAGTTAAATTGTGGATTAATTTGTCCAATTAGAAGACATAGATCATACAAAGATGAAAGAGTATGTATGTGGTCGGTATTGACATTTTCTTTGACGTAAATGTCTTAAGAGATTAAAGAAATTAACAAGGGAGTAGATCATATTTTGTATTACTCTTGTAATTAGGGATATGAATTTGATACTCCACTATTCAGTTGTTATACTCCCTTTAAAATTTATAACATATGAAATGACAAAATTACTCCTATAAATGTAGTACAAGAGTAATTTTTATAATAATTATGGTATTTGAGTGTGGCTTCAAGGAGAACCAAGTCTTTCACAAAGTGTGAATATCATTTTCCTTGCAATTAATGCCTCATAATTTCAATTTTAGTGATCAATGTTTTTTTTTTTTTTTTTGCTAGGATTTTTTTTAGTGTGATCAAATGGTAACTACTATTAGTAAGATAATAATCATTTTGATGGTGATGTAGGGAAATTGAGACCAAAGGCTCATGGTGTAGTATTTACAGATGCAAACGGTAACATGCACAGAGCATACTTGAATATGGGCTCAATGAACGAGATCATATTGTCAGCTGGTGCAATTGGAAGCCCACAGCTTTTGATGTTGAGTGGAATTGGGCCCAAAAAACACCTCTCGGCCCATGGAATCAGGGTATTAGTAAACCAGCCCATGGTTGGTCAAGGGATGGCTGATAATCCAATGAACGCCCTATTTATTCCTTCACCTCGGCCCGTTGAAGTCTCACTCGTCCAAGTTGTGGGCATTACCCGGTTTGATTGCTACATTGAAACGGCTAGTGGGTCAAACTTTGGTTATAGTTGGGCTCGGAGTATGGCCCGACTAATGGGAACATCAAAGGTTCAGGTTAGTTCTTACTTTCTCCATTAACCCACTTATGTTGGCCCATTAATTGGCCCATATCATTTGTAGAAAACACTGAAGCAGCACAAGTTCTACTCAGGTTTGACCCATCTCAAACTGTGGGCTGGTTTGAGTTCTATTATGGTTTATGTGGTTGAGCCTGATTGAATAATCACCCATAGCAAAAACTGATAATTCACTTTTTCAATCCATCCTTATGGTGAAATTTTTAAAAAAAAGTTTGTTAAATCAAAGGTTTTAATGAAGGGCAATTTAATAAGTTTGCTTGGGTAACACAATAAATAAAGCTTACACACATACAAAAGACAATAGTTGATCTGTGTAAACAAAAATATATTTATTTTAGTGAATTCTATCACTAAGTTCATGTTAGTGTTTAATTATTGTTAAAGAAATATATCTTTAAAATAGTTTTATTTTTTAAAACATGAAACCGTAAAAGTGATCTTGTATAGTTTTGGAGAAAATGAAAATGCCCATCTAATTGAGATAGTCATTTGGGATGTTTGGGTGATAAAAATTACCTTCGACCATTTGAATTCCACCATATAGCAAATTAATTAGTAAACAAAAGGAACTAACAATACAAAATTGTTCACATTTTTGTAGACCATTTGGATTCACCTATGTAGCAAATTAATTAGTAAACGAAAGTAACTAGCAATACAAAATTGTTCACATTTTGGCAGACCACTGAACCACCCACAGTGCCTCCTGAGCAGAGAACCACAGAATCCAAAACCCTAGCGCATGAATACATAAGCTCTATCCTCAATGGAACTTTTAATGCCGGAGTTATCCTGGAGAAGATCATGGGACCCTTGTCATCCGGCTATCTCGAGCTCAGAACCAGAAACCCTAATGATAACCCTAGGGTTACTTTTAACTACTTCAAAGACCCTAGGGACTTGCAGAGGTGTGTCCAAGGCATGAGGACCATTATTGATGTCATACAATCAAGGTCTTTCTCGGAGTTCCGCCTTAGAGCCCTGCCGGTGCAAGCCCTCATCGACATGATGCTGACCTTTCCGGTGAACCTGCGATTAAAGCATCTCAATGCTTCAGTGTCACTGAAACAGTTCTGCATGGACACTGTCATGACCATATGGCACTACCATGGAGGGTGCCAAGTTGGTAGGGTTGTTGATCGTGATTATAAACTTCTTGGTGTGGATGCACTACGCGTTATCGATGGATCCACATTTTATAATTCCCCAGGAACTAATCCTCAAGCCACTGTTATGATGCTAGGAAGGTAAGTTCTAGTTGTTATCATCGTCGTCGTCATCATAGAAATAAATAAGAATAATGATATTTATGTATAAGAGTTTGAACCAAATAGGAAGTTAACTCTCCATTCAATCAATATACACACCTGCGTCCATTGAGTGTATCTCACGTTCAAACTCTTCGACATAAAAGTCATTATCATAGGAATAAATGAAATATTATGTTTGTGTGTTTTGTTATGCATGCAGGTACATGGGACAAAGAATTATGCATGAGAGGTTTCAAAATGGGAGAAAGTAGATGAGAATGAGATGATGGTCCAACCGTTTATATTGGAGAATGTGACTCGATTGTTATTAAGGGTTATCTATGCTTGAATTTTGCCGGGGACATGTTATATATTTTTTGTGCATAAATCAGTAGAACAGTGTTTTCGCAACTGCATTGGTTGTCGTCATGTGTTTCAATAATCAATACAACTTTAATTTGGATTGCGAAGTTGCTCCAGCAGTTACAAATCACTAATTAGCCTGTGATTAGTGCGGAGAGCTAGAATTGAACATGGAATATATACACACAGACACATACAGATTGACGAGTGAATTATATTTGTTATTGGTATGCCTGAACAATAGAAATGTACACCATTTTATAAAATTGGTTCTGCCAACAATCAATGACCTAGCGTTACCAGGTCTTTACTTTTCAAAGTGAGATCAAAGCCTATGGAAGCATGTGTGCGTGAGTACCAACTAAAAAAAAAAAAATGGTCTTGCCAGCTGTTTTCATAGCTTTGATAGCATCTCCTTTCAACTGCTTTTTTCTACTTCACATATATATATTATTGCTTATGGACAAGTACTTCACGTATTATTGCTTATGGACAAGGAGAGGAGAAGAATCTCATATTCTCAAAAAACTTTTTCAAGACATGGAAATGCTGAAGATAAGAAGCCATCCATAGAGTGACCAGAAATGCATTAAAGTAGGTATTGAAGGATTCCATATAGCACATCACTTGGCACATGCCATAGCTTCATTGGTTTATTCCATCTCTCGAGACCTCATCGAACTGCTTATAAGTTGTACATCGATCACCTGCAAAACTCAGAAGCAATTGAGATGCAATGAAGGAAGAGGAAGCAGCTGCTCAATAAGCGAAACAGTTGTAGGGCTCCTCTCTCTTGGCAAGTTGGCATGTTATGGTGATCAGTGGTGAAATATATAGGGCCACCGGGATGAAATTCCGGTGACATGCCAAAGGAGAGTTGCCCTGTGACTGCTTCAGCTTAATATATGGTCTTGTATCCTGATCCTCTTCAAAGGCAAGTATAAGGTAACTGAAATAAAAGAGAATGTATTTTGCTTTCCAACTCAGTTTTATACAGTACATAGATGACATAGAATGTTTTGTAAAAAACACTCAATGGTTGTCATGTTTCATATATATATTCTTGTTGATTTCACCTCCTGTGTTCATTGAATTGCAGGTTTATTAAAGATTTGAACTCCATTCCAATATGCTAGGAAGGACATAAATATATATATATATATATATATATATATATTAAACAAAATATTTTCAAATTATCAAATATGTTGATAATCAAGACTCCCGTGAGAAAATGACGGCCCCGGGAATCACCAGTGAATGCAGAATAGAGCATGGCATTGCAATTCAAACTAATGTTGTTTTATTTAAAGATGTGATTACATACTGAAGCAGTAGCAAAATCATTAAGGGCCTATTTATTAACCGGAATAATTCTTGTTTTCTACTCTCAATTTCTAAAAATATAGAGTAAAAATACAAATCTTTATTAATATAATTTTACCATTCCACCATCATCCCTCCCTCTCTATCATCATCATCTCATCCCACCATTCTCACCGACCATTACCCACCCATCATCCTCTCCCCCTCTATCATCATCATCTCATCCCACCAACCGGCAACCATGGAAGACACTAACCACCGACGATGGAAGACACCACCCACCACACTCTCTCTATCAATATCGCTTTCTCTGCTCTGTCTATCTGGACGAAGACGACGATGCCGACGAAGACGATGATGTAGTTTCTGTTTCTCTGTATTCGATATTGGATCAAAGCCCCAATCACTCTTTCTCTGTATTCGAAATTGGATCGAAGCCCCAATATCTCTCTCTTTCAAACTGAAGTATTCAGTCAAATTTGGACACCATAGCCCAGAAATATGGATCGATGATTTCTTCGAATTTCAGACCACCGGAATCGGAGTCTTTCTCTTTCTCTAAACCACTATAACTTGGAGTCTTTATGTTTCTCTCAACCACTGTAACTTGGAGTCTTCGAATTTGGAGTCTTCAAATCGCAGTCCACTGTGTTTGCAATAGTTTGTTGGGGCTTTGTTTGAGTCCCGAGCTTCTATAGGATTGTGACGATCAAGCACTCCACCGGTACTGCAACAATGGGTTGTAGCAGTCATTGACAAGGATGGGTCAAAAGATCATCAATAGCTGGTTTTTATACTGCTCCTGTGGTAACTGGGCATTCGGCAGATCTATTGGAAAGGTTTGATAGGTTTTTCTTTTTGTTGGGTCTTCTCTCTCTAACTCTGTAAGCACTGTAATTAAACATTTTTGAGAGAGAAAGATGACCCCAAAACAAAATTAAAATTAGAATTCCTAAACTTACTTTCAATTTTTTTGCTTTCAAAATACTGGAAATAAAAAAAGTTATTGAACATGATATGCTTTTCTATTTTAGTTTAAGAATAAATTTACTTTGAAGAAAGTAAAAGTAAGAAAATGAAAACAATGATAATACAACTTCCATTGATAATACTCAGATCAAAATATTCAGAAGATGATGATGATGAATTGATGATAGTGACAATGAAAACAATGATCGATTACCTCCCAAGCATCATAACAGTTGCATGGGGATTAGCTCCAGGGGAATAATAAAAGGTGGACATGTCACTAACACGTAAAGCATCCACTCGAAGAACTTTATAATCACCATCGGCAACCCTACCACTACCAACTTGGCAGCCTCCATGATAATGCCATTGCGTCACGAGAGTGTCTATACAGAACCGTTCCAAGAAAAATGAGGCATTGGCATGCCTTGGTCGCAAGTTCACCCGAAAGGTCAGCATCATGTTAATAAGATCTTGCACTGGCAACTCAGCAGAGCGGAACTTTGAGAAGGACTTGGATCCTACAACGTTGATAATGGTCCTCATGCCTTGGACACACCGCTGCAGGTCCTGGCGGTCCTTGAAGTAGTTGAAATTAAGTAACATAGGGGTTGTCATTGGGATCTTTAGTTCTGAGCTTGAGATAGCCAGATGAGAATGGGCCTGAACCTTTTCAAAGATGAATCCAGCTTGAAGAGTTCTATTGAGATTAGGATTCATGTTTTCATCAGCTTTAGCTTTGGCTTCTGGGGTTCTTTGCTCAAAAGACATTGTGGTGGCCTGGCCAGTCTGCCAAAGTGTTGACCATTCTGTTCAGTTAGTTCCTTTGACCTTTCCCTTCCTGGCAATAATATATAATTTTTTTTTTTTTGTTTTTTTTTTTTTTTTTTGTACTGCTGGGTGATAACCTCGTTACTTAAAACTATATATGATCATTTTATCATCAGAATCCTTCTAAGATAAATTCAATTTGACAACAACTAAACTGAAAATCGTCTTTCCACACCAATTTTTTTTCCAAATGTTGGGAGGATAACTGAATATTATCATCTTTTCCAATTGAAAATCATCTTTTCTATTTTTTGGGTTCATGTTTTTCACTTGTCGCATATTAAACTGGGTTAAAAACGGCCATTACATAGTGTAGACCTCACAATGCAATGTTGGGAGGACAACTGAATATGATCAATTTTTTATATTATCTACACAAAATATGTATTCAGATTTCAATACTCATGCTTGGCAAACACAACTTTTATCCAAAATTTCACCACAAAACAGATTGAAATACAAGTCCATATACAGCTTATGGTATTGGCCCATGTTTGGAGTAGGATTAACTTTAAAATCTTTAATTAAACCAAAGCAACCTACTATACTGTTTGAGCTTGGCCAAGGTAAAACTTGTGCTGGCTCAAAAAAATTTAGATCAACTTGGGTAATCCATAGACCTACATATGCCAGTTAATAAGAAGCAAGAACTAACCTGATTCGCTAATATTCCAAATTCTCTAGCCATGCTAAGCGTCCAATCATAACCAAAGTGAGACCCACTAGCTGTTTCAATATAGCTGTCAAACTGGGTAATGCCCACAATTTGGATGAGGGAGACTTCCACCGGCCGAGGACAAGGAATAAATATGACGTTCAAAGGATTATCTGCCATCCCTTGACCAACCATGGGCTGGTTCATTATCACCCTTATTTTATGGGCAAAAAGGTGTTTTGGTGGCCCAATGCCACTCAGCATCAAAAGCTGTGGGCTTCCAATCGCACCAGCTGACGGATGATCTCGTTCATGGAGTGCTTATTCAAGTACGCTACGTGCTTGCTTCCTTTTGCATCTCTAAAAACCACCCCACAAGCCTTTGGTCTCAATTTTCCTACAGCATCAACATAAAAATTGATATACATTAATAAAAATTACTTTTGACATGATAAAGAAATAATTGTAAGGCACCAATTACAAGAATAATACAATAGATGATTGTTGCAAAAGTAATATATCAACATTACTTGACAGGTTCTACTGTACCACACAAATTTACTAAAATGAAAGTGATCCGACAATTATATGACTATTGGTTGGGTATGCTTGTTTTACAGTAATTATGAATGACTCAGAAAAAATGATTTAAGTCCATGACGCCATGGTCACATTTTTTTCTCTCATTTAAAACATAATAAATAAATTAAAATAAAAACAGATAAAATGCCAAAGAGCCATTGAGGTAAAGCTATAGCTTCCAAATCACAATAAACGGGTAACTCTAGAATGCTGCATTTGGCAGCATAACAAAAAGTAGGAAAAAAACTAAAATGAGGGGCTCCCTTCATTATAGACTTAACTTAAAAATTATAAATCGTGAAAACTTGGAATTCTACGATAAAATTATTGGAAACCCAAATTAAAGAAAACTTCTATGTTGTGTTTGACAATACAGAATCTACATCTTGTAACTGGAGTAAAACCATGCCAGTATAAATTTTAACTATTTTTCCTTTCAACTTCAATTTCAAGACACAGATTCCAAATTGCCAAACAGACTGTAAAGGTTTCCCTTTCAACCACAACTTTTCAGGTAGGTATAATGTTTACCTTCCATCCTAAACAAGATCCGGTGCATTGTTGCATTCAAGAAAACCGTAATACTTCTTGGGTCAGCATGTTCTAATAAATCAGCAGCGGTGTGTCGATGACCATCCTGATCGAAGATGGTCCCACCAACTTTAGTCCCATAAAGACGATCATATGTAAATCCATTATGTAGCAACACACCAACTTCAACCAACCCATCTCTCACCGCTGATTGCCACTCCGAGATCTGAGGCCTGAACACCACCTTCTTTTTTACCCATTCATAGGACTCATCAACCAGTTTTGGGTCCCAACCAACTCGGTTCACATAGGCAGTGCTAGCCCGGGTGTAGAACCCAGCGTTTATGGCAGTGCCACCACCCAAAACACGGGCTTGGCTATTAAACACACTGTCTGTGGAGATGAACAGTTGAGAAGGTGATGATGGAGAGGTGTCTGAAAGAGTGGTGGAGAAAGATCCTATGTTGCTTATATTAGGATTTCCGTAGGGCAAACCACCTCTTTCAAGCACCAAAACATTTGCACCTTGAGAGAGAGTGGCCGTTAATGCACACCCTAAAGTTCCTCCACCAACAATAATATAGTCGAAATATACAACTGATGGGGCAAATATTGCATCTCGAGTGAATGTGGAATATGGAGCTAGAACCACAGTAAGAGAGTCAGATGGACATATATGCAATTAATATATATAATCGCACTAAATACAATGTAATCGTATTTTTCTTTCAATGATAAAGATGATAGACTTACTAGTTGATCAAAACCGATTCTAGCATGTTTAGTCAACTAAAGAATCAAAGTTTATTTATCATGAGAGAGAGAGAGAGACTTATGAAAGTACCTTTCTCTGAGAAACAAGAACCGTGAAAGAAGATAATTCCCAGAAGAGCAGCAGAGGTAAAACTCCACAACCCCAAACCCATGTTCTCTGTAACTACAAAACAGAAAAGTGAAAGAAAAAAAACTCTTGTATCTAAGTCTACTGAAGAACTGACTTACTAGTTTAACAATATCAAATTTGCACCCATTGCATATAAAGATTCAATTTCCTTAGAAATTGTTGAAATGCATGCTTTATGATACCAACTACGGCCTCCCATATATCACTCTACCTGTCCAAAACACTCATCTATATAAGGCTGACAGTGAGATAGTAAAGCTTGACAGTTCATGAAGACCTTCCAAGACTTCCATCATCTAAGACAAGAAAGAGGAAAGCTATACACATCGATGTTAACTAGAATATCAAGTATGATAGGGTTTGTTTCCAACTTTTGTCCTATTTCTCCTAGTGCATATCTTCATTCTAGTTCAGTGGTGTGGAAAGTCAATTGTCCTTTAGTGCATAAATCAGAAGAACTAACTGATTAAGATTATATAATCATCATTTCAGAGCCCCATTTGTAGAGGATCACCTTATTTCAATCCTATTTTTACTTTTTCTAACACATCGTAATTTTACAAGTCCTATTGCCTCACAGAATATTTCTGATACCATAAAAAGCAAAGTTTAATCTGTAAAACGTACTATTGTCCACTAACAAAAGCATGCAAAAAATACTCGCATAAAGGTGCAATCACAACTGATGGATACAATCACACAAGAAATACACGATTTAATGTGGTTTGACAAAACCGCCTATATTCACGTAATAAGAAAAATAATCTATTATATATTTTGTAGAGAATTATAAAGGTTGTGAATATCCAACAGTCAAACCGCATTAAAATCCAAATTCTTGCTCAGCGTATGACCGAATTCATCAGTGATAACCTGAATCCTGCATTGTGTAGTTGTGTTCAAACCCTAGTTACCCTACTACTCAAAGATAGTTGAGCCATAAAAGAAACCCTATGCTCTCTCTCCGACCTGACTTATCGAATTCTCTTTAGTGAGACTATAGTAGCTCATCCTCATTCTGATTGTGATGAGTCTAAACCTATAGAGTTCCAATCTCATGCTTCTTGGTGGATAAGGATTACAAATTCTTTTTATTAAAATTTTCTATTAAAAAAATTTAAACAAAAAAAAAAATCTAAAATATGGTTGACTGCCTTTTGCCAATAGGGCCGGTGGCCTTATGGGCAATATTGGTTAAGACAATCAATGTCAATTAATTAATATACATTTTTTACTCTACTTTTTAATGTGAAAATTCATAAAGGATCATTTAAATCTTTTACTTATCAAAAAAATAATAATAAATAAATAAATAAATAATAAAGGATCATTAAAATCTTAAATTATTTCAGTTACTTATGATAGTAATATACCAACTATACTCTCCTCACATACATATAGATAACATATGTAAACAGTTTGATATCCAGGGAGAGAAATACATAAACAGATAAATGAAAAAAATATATATATAGCATGTTAAATTTGAACTGTTGAAGAACATAATAAAGGGCTTCTTATACTTTGTGTATTGTGATTGAGGTTTTAACTGTTAGGGTAGAGAGTTTAGGCACTTTCCTTATCTGGGGTCATATGTAGTCTATGGTGTTTGAGAATTTTTTTCTAGGGTTGGTAAAATGTCAGATACAAGTACCTTCAGTTGCTTTGGGGTTTTTCATGCTTAGGATATGGATTTAAGGAACCCTGGAATTAAGCATTAGTTTAAGGGTATATTTGATATACCACTAGAAGTCTAGAAGGAACAGTTGATGCATGTAGTTAGATATAAAACTCTCACCAAACCATAGGCTAATTACTTGAATCCAAACAAGGGTCATTAATTAAGGTAGTTGTTGGGAAAACTAATTTAAGTTACTGACTTAAATGGATTTCTTTCTATATGGTACAGCTTCAACTATCTAGTCAAATGATTTCTTTCAAACATACATTGAAGAATTTAGTAATACTGCAACATATGTTCTGTTTTGATCAGTGAAATTCTTAACCAAAAAAGAAAAATTCTTAACCTACCCAATAAAAGGAATGACTTCCCATCAACATAAAAATTTGTGATAATTAGATTGAAAAAATATTATTAGTTTTATATTTTCCTTAGAATAGAATTAGTAGACATAATACATACATTGTCTATGAAATGTTATTAACCATTCCTAAAGAGAAGGGTATGCATTATACTAGACATGTAGTGAAAAAATATTTGTGTGTTTATCATTAAATGATTATTGTATCTTCCATTTCTCTTAACTATCGGAAGTTGGCTATACTTCACTTGACAAATAACATCTTGTGCTTGGTCAAGTCCTAAGTTATTATAATGGATTAGCTTGCTCAAATGAAAACTATAGATGCATTGAAATAAACTTAGAATCTCTTCATGAACTTTAGAGTATGAGGTTTTAGTTAGGATGGGTTGATTATAGCAGTTTGAATTTAGGATGGAGAGTAAGTGAACAGTAGCATTAATTGGAAGAGAAAAGAAAGCATGGGAAGGAAGTGAAAACCCTTCCCTACACCTGTGCAATGATAGTGGTAACATCACATGTTAATTGAGAAAGATTAAGAATAGAAGAAAGAAAAAAGGATGTTTTTATGTAAATAGGAGGAAAAGATCAAATGAAATTCACTTGTTATTGGATGGAAATAAGGATGAAACAGATAATGACTAACTTCATTATCTTTTCCTCTATTTCCTTGTACATTTTTATAGAAAAGCAAAATAGGTGCCTGACGACTTTGTCCTATTTTCTCAGTTCCCTTTCATTTCCATTCTCTTTTTTTTCAATTAAATCTATCAGTTCAAGGGGACTATTTGTGTTTTAATATATTAATTTTTTTTTTTATTATTGTCTAGACCATTCACCCTTGTTTCTGTTTATGATTGATTTCAAATGAATTCATCAGAAACAAATTGCAACGAAAATACTAATACCATGTAAAAATTGCACACGAACATTCTGTAACAGGAGGTCCAATTCTGATCACAAGTATTTGAGCTTGAATTAGAAGCCCGTGCTCTCATTTCTTGCAACAAGGTTTGGTATTAGCAGTACTGATTAACATTTGTACAATAATGTTTCAGGTAAGACATTCGTTTATCAAAAGTACGCAGAAATTCGTTTATCAAAAGTAAGCAGAAACATAGACAGTAGCAAACGGACAAAACCCAGAAACTCAGAAGGTTAAGGATATATACCCGAGTTATGGAGTTTTATTTTTGGGTGCCCGTTGCATAACTCACATGTCTGTACTGACCTCCACTTCCTGTAGCCATTACTTATATACTTGAATGAACTTGGCTTCACGTCATCTCAAGTCCAGAACTTATGTTTGTCTTCATAATCTGAAACTGAGATAATGGCAGGCACAATTTAGTACCACAACTTACAGTAAAAATTTCAAATTTCCTCAACAATACTTTATCTTCTTCATGCAACTGAACTTTATAATCAAATTGAGATTATCTTTCACACACCGAAACTGAGAAAATTAAGTTGAACTAAGTTGCAGCAAACTTACTTGACATTAGTATTCATTATTTCCTCTTCAATATCTCAAATGGTCTGGAACACTATGTTATGTTGTATACTTCCTCTTGAATATGTGCCATATGCATAATCAGATTTTGATGGTACGTGTCCTGTGAAAGTAGTGTTTCATCATAAGGCTGGTTGTTCCAATAACACTTACTGACTTGGATTAACTGTCCAAAAAGGTTTGTCCTCTTCCATTCCACATACTACCCAGCAGAGGCGTGATCTTTAAAGGTGGAAAATCTCTTTTGTAGCATATGTAAAACCTATTGTCCCACTGATTAAGGAGGATGCACACTTACAGAAATCAAGAACGCACACTTTTAGAAATCACGAATTGGTATAACACAAGTTGTCACATAATTATATTGAAAAGAAAAAAAAAAAATTCCTTAGTTTTGCCACAAATTTTACCTTTTTTATAAGAATTGGTGAGAAAAATTCCCTTCAAGTTGGACTTGGGTAGCAAGCACCTATAACAGTGTGTGAATATCCTCACTTCGAGGGTGGTTAGTATCTCCAACTAGAAACTCATGAGCTCTACCATCCACCTCTATAACACTTGACCCTGGGGCCTTTCTTATACCTTTCTCCTTCATTGATCTCCTCAACCTTTTCACTTCATCCCATCTTTCATTTGTTGCATGTATGTTGGAGAGAAGGACATAAACTCCACTGTCCTGTGACCCAAGCTCATATAGGCGGTCTAATATATCTTGGGCGAGTTCCACATTTCCATTGACATTTAAAGAACTAAGAAGAGCTCCCCATATGAGCACATCGGGTGGCATGGGCATACCCCTGATGATATCCTGAGCTTCTTCCAAAAGGCCAGCCCTGCAAAGCAAATCAACCATGCAACCATAATGTTCTAACCTTGGAGAGAGATTATAGTCTTGACTCATCTGATAGAAGTGCCTACGACCTTGGTCAACCAAACCAGAATGGCAACAAGCTGTCAAAATGGCAAGAAATGTCACCTCATTGGGCCTCACCCCAACTCTGATCATTTCCTCAAAATGTCTGAGTGCCTCTTGGCCATGTCCATGCATTGCTAGACCACCCAACAAGGCATTCCAAACAGAGATATTCCTACCAGACATCTCATAGAAGGTCTGCAGTGCCATCTCTATGCAACCACATTTTGCATACATATCAACCATGGTAGTTCCAATATGAATATCCCATTTGATGCCCCTACGATCAATATACTCATGGACCCATCTCCCACAGTCGAGAGCCCCAAGACTTGAACAAGCTGAGAGGACACTGGTAAGTATCACCTTATCAGGTTGAATGCCTGAAATCTGCATGTCACTAAACAATTGCAACGACTCCTTTGGACACTTACATTGCACCAATCCACTTATTATACAAGTCCAAGAAATGATATCTCTCTCTGGGAGCTCATGGAAGAGCTGTTTTGCATCACACAAGCACTCCCACTTGACATACATATCCAACAAAGCATTGCTTACCACCAAATTTGCTCCAAATCCATGCTTAAAAATCAACCCATGAATACACTTCCCCATAACCAAATACCCAAGTCGCCCACAAGCTACAAGCACACTAACAAAGGTTGTTATACTAGGCTCCACATCCATCTTCAAAAACAGCGTTACGGCCTCTTCCAACCGACCCGCCCTGACACACCCAGATATCAAACCAGTCCAAGTGACCACATCTCTCACAAGCATATCATCAAACACCTCACCAGCAACACGGCATTCACCGCAAGTGCTATAAAAATGAAGCAGAGAGTTTTGAACATAGAGATCACTTGCAAAACCCATCTTAACCACCACACCATGAATCTGCTTACCTTCTTCAATGCCAGAAAACTTAGCACAAGATTTCAAAACCACAGGAAAAGTAAACAAATTGGGCAGAAACCCATCTCCAATTATTCGTTTGTAAACTAAAAATGCCACCTTCGGCGAATTACTACTGGCATAGCCAGAAATTAAAGTATTAAATGGGTACGACCTCGAACAGGGATCGATTTGATTCAGGAATTCGCAAGCGTAGTCTACAAATTCAACAGATTTTCCCAAGAATTGGGAGACTCTGCTTACTACTAAATCGTCAAGAATGGCACCGGATGTGATTATTTGGGCATGGACTTGCTTGAAGGATCTAAGATTGTTGCATCTATGAATTATTAAGTCTAAAATGACCCTTTTTGAGGAAATCATTCCCTCGTTGAAGAAAAATTCAATAACCCCATTCCAATAGGAATTCTTACATTGTCAATAATTCCTACGAGCCATTGCATGACATTTACGAATTCATATAAAAATACAGTAGTATTTTTATATTACGCAGTATTTGTTTTTATATTAGTACTATTACCATAATAATAGTAGTATTGTTTTTCAATCATATATATCCCAATAGCCAATATTGGATCAAATTGAAAAGTCATGAAATGACTTCAATTGTTAAAATCTTTTATTTAAACATTTCATTTTTCACATATCTATAAAATAGATCTTATTTTTATTTCAATTATTAATATTGTTTAGTTGATACTATTTAGAACTCACAGAAATATAAAATTATTAGCTTTCTTACTTACTGTATAAATATATATATATATAGTTACGTTAATTACAATCCAGTCGTGTTACTATTGTTGCACACTATTTAAATATATATATATATATATATATTTTTTTATATATACCAAAATGATTAAAGGCAATATAATTTTTTTTAACAATTTTATGTTTAAATACGTGAATAACACAGTTCAACTTAAATATATTAGTGTTTTTTTTTCCCCCTTATTTGGTACTCACACACGTATATCTATACTAAGTTCGAATTCTGACCTCTCTTTAAAAAGTAAAGATCTAGTATTGCTAAGTTACTGTCATGTTGATTAAATATACAAATATTATTGGTTAAATTTAAAATTCGTACAAAAAAATACTAAATTTTCCTTTTTTTCTAGGTAGGACGATATTATAATAGTGCTATTAATTTCAAGTGTGTGTGTTTTTGCTAACATTGTGTTTGGAATTAATATAAAAAAAAATGATAAATTAAATGTATGTTACTAGTGAAAATAAAAATAAGATAAAATAGTAACATTAATTTCTCTTGATGTGTTGTTCCTAGTGAAAAAAAAAAAAAAACATGGAAGGAGGGTAGTAGTATAAAAGGAAAGTATGAAGTAGCTATAAAAATAAAAATAAAAATATTACTAATTTTGAGATTATTACTAACGTGGCTTCATAAAAGCCAACACTATCCTAAAA
>JAOTQH010000057.1:4531814-4542922 GCA_025631255.1 Cornus kousa | reverse complement strand
TGGGGGTGGAGGTAGGGGCGATTATGCGTTGGTGGTTGTGGAGTTTGGTGTGCCACCACCACGATTGTAGGGTTGATTGGTTGTTGAGGATAATTTAGTCATTTAATTATTTTAATATTTTATAATTAAAATTAATAAAATAGTGAAGAGTAATGTTGACTTTTCACATGTTTTAAGGCTCTGTTTGGCTTACAAATATTATCAGGGGGTGTCATTGTCCCAAAACTGGCTAAATCTCATCTGAGTGTCCTTTCAGCAAACCTCAGGGGGTGTTGTTGTACTTTACCCTTTATTTTATAAAGATAAAACATAAATGTATTGTTGTAAGTTTGACCCTTTTTCTAAGTCAACATAGAGTTAAATGGGGGTAACAATGTCTTTTTACATGTAAAAAAATTGTGTGACACATCTAAAAAGTTACTTTTGGAGTGTGAGTGAAAAACGGAGTAAACGTTTATAATGTGAGCGATAATAATTTTTGAAATGTGTTTCTTCAATATAAAACTCCGTATTTGGTCAAACCTAAAAGGGTGTTGGTGAAATTAACTCATAATTTTTTAAAAACTTAGAAACCTCAAATGAACTTAATTATGATTGATATTGGGTTGAGGTGCAAGTAACTTGAATCCGGATGACCTGAAGCGACGTCGTACTTGTAGGAGAAAAGAGAAAAAGGTGATTGGGAAGACACTGGTATGATATCGACCTAAGAGCCTCTGACGATCATGTTAGTTTTTCTCTTAATGGCAATTCTGGGTGTCGGTTTTATGTGGTTTTAATGAACCAACATTAAATTTTGAAACGGCTAACCGATCGTATCCTATGGCATTGGAAATAATATTCTATGTTGGATTTTTTATTGTGTTTGCTGTTAAATCACCAATTATACCCCCTACATACATGGTTGCTAAATACCCATAGAGAAGCACACTAGATTGGTAAAGGGTGGAGAGAGAGATATTGCATACGGATTTGTGTTGCATCTTTTATATTGACCCAAACTCTCTCTTTATAAAGGTGTCAAGTTCCATTAAAACAGTAGTGTTATGCCTTTTACTTATCAAAAAGGGGTGTGGAACCTTGCTCATCTTTATCCAAGGCATTGGAGTTTATCCTCCTTTATAGATTTTATATGACGGTCAAACTTCGTAAAGACTCTTTATCAATTATATATGTTTATAGTTTTAATCAACTTTTTTTCTTTTGTTTCTTTTTCTTTAAATGTTAATTTATTTTATACTAATCAATTAAAAAATAATTTACTGAGAATTTGTTTTAAATTTTTGGGTATTGTATAAGTGGGAGTAACTAAATTGCATATCAACCCTTTTCAAAATTTGAATGTGAGTTGACATTTAATTTTAATTCATACTCAGCTAAAAGTATAAAACATGTAACTTGTGCACTTTTTGGACACGTACCGACTACAATGTGGTTAAGAATTTTTAAAATAATTCGTAAAATCACAAATATAACTTAAATTATGACTTAAACTTGAAATTTCAAGATAATAATCGTATGATCTTACATCTAAGCAATCCTAATAGGTGGAACAAGTTCGGCCATAATCCAATTTGTATTGAAAAAAAAAAAAATCATCTAATCAAGTAGCTACAAGCCTATATCCAAAGTTATATTAAAAATATTAAATATGCCATGTCATTACTTGGTTACTAATTTACTATGCATTAATAAATCTTAATAAAAATAATGACGTACTGTATTTCTAATTAGTAATTAATCATTATTATAGATGTGATGCTAAAACATGATCTATATCCAAAGGTTAAGTGTTGGTGGCTAAGTCACACAATTCAATCAAAGAGGCCCGTTCTCTAAGTTTACACGCGAATTTGTGATTTGAGAGTAAATTCACACAAAATTCGCGAATTCAATTTTTGTAATTCGCGAATTTGTTTTCTTAATTCACAATTTTCATACGAATTTACTTTATATAGCTAAATTTGTTAGACTTAACACCTATAATACCATATATGCATTTATTACTTACATTATTACTCAATATATACATTAATTACTTAAATTTCAGTGTACCAGTTGTATGACGTTGCTATACTACTATATATATATTAATTATACATGTTTAAAAATATATTACTAAAAAACTTCTCAATTAAAGAATATTATAAATAAATCACGAAAAAAATTAACTTATTTATTACATATATCATTAATGGAATAAATAATTATTAATATATTTGTATATGAATTTAAATAAATAAAAATATATAAAATATATATGTCATAACCGATATAATTTTATTTAAATCTAATAAAATTAGACTTTGAGCCCTCCCGCTCTCACTTAGTGTTAATAAATGCGCACGACAGTTGCATGAGATGGTGTAGCCCAATATGATAACAAGGTTAGGCCCAAATTTAAGCTTTTTCTTCCGACGGGCCCAAATTGAAGTTCGTTTCCGCGCCACATAACTTTGGTTAAAGCCCGACCCGGTCGAACCTTAAGAATTAAGATACCGACAAGGAATGACCCAACTTATCAGCAGTTAAATGGGACCTACAGCTTTAGATGCTCGCCACGTGTACACATCCCAAAATGAATGGTTCCTAATCGACCCATCAAAAAGGACATTTTTAAGTGCGTATTCCTGCTATTATTCCTCAACCACTATTATGCATACCGCGTTGAATTGTGGGATATGATCGGAGGCCCGAAGCAAACCTTTGTTTAATTGAAGAATCCTTCTTAGAGAGAGAAACAGAGATTGTTAGAGAGAGAAGAAAGCGAGATTCATCGAAATTCTTCGTGTATTCGTTGATCGAGCAAGATGAGTTTTCTTTTCGGCAAGAAAAAGACACCCGCAGGTTCATATTTCGATCTATATATATATGCTTGTAATTGTACACAGTATTAATCATTGGATATCAATTACTTGGTTTTTACCTTCTTCTTTTTTTCTTTTCTTTTTTTTTTTTTACTTTTTAAATTATGCATGTAACTCTAATGATATGATTTATATTGATTTAAAGTTTTTGAAATTTGAGTTGTTCATAATGATTTTATGGAATTGTACTCGTACAAAAAAAAAATTAAAAATTAAAAGTTTGGATTTTGTTGTTGTAAGAGGGACTCTCTGCTTGTGATCTCTTGAGTTAGGGTTTTCATCTCTGCGGATAAATTTTGGTGATATGGAGAAATGGATTGTAAAAACAAGGAACTTGAAATACTTTGGTCTGGATTTATTTACTTTTATATTTTATTTAAGTGAAGTGATTTACAATTAGAGTTAGCCTTTTGAACTATTTACTTATGTAAATTTGCCATTTAATTTCGTTTTAATGGTTTAATTCGTGCTTTTTTTGCACAATCACAATAAAAAAAATGTGTAAAAAAAAAAAAAAAAAAAAAAACAGCTTATCATTGGGGGTGGATGAGGAATCTCTCTCTTTCTCTCTCCCTTTTCCCTTTTTTTTTTGTGCATTCTTTGTATACATATCCTATTCAATTAGAGTAGGAACCTTTGAGTTTCAGTTCGTGTTTTTACCCGGGTGCATGCTTATTTGGTAATTCATGTTAAAAAATTATAATTATATTGACCATACAGCTTGAGGTGTTGGTTGCTTATGTTCCCTGAAACCTGTCATTTAGCATAACATTTTCAGTGGTTGTGATTTTCAGAACTCCTACGGGAGAACAAGAGGATGCTGGACAAATCTATTAGAGAAATAGAAAGAGAGAGGCAAGGTTTACAAACACAAGAGAAGAAATTAATTCTTGAAATAAAGAAAAGTGCCAAACAAGGACAAATGGTATGTATTTTATTTTATTTTATTTGTTTCATATATGTGTGTGTGTGTAAGTGCATAGGCCATTCTACCACTCTGCATTAATATTGGTTAGTTATTTTGAAAAAAGATCTCCACTAGCTGTTTGAAAAGGGATGCCTTTGCCACTTCAATTAAGATGGGAATCCAAGTATGACTTATCCATAGTTGAAATTATGATTGAACAATAGCTTCAAATCACCCAATTCATTTCCGTAATGCTTAGAGATGGATTAGTTCTATACATCTATGTGTTTTGGAAACTCCAATGATGGTCTGGACTAAGATACTCCTTGTTTTTATGCTGCTTGACTGGGTAATTTTTTATTTTTTTTTGGACAAGTACTTAGACTGGGTAAATTTGAAAATGTACTTTTTTTAATCAAAGCATATTCTGATCTCAGTAAACATGTTAGGGAATTCTTATTTGGCCCTTATCTTCACTTTCAGCTCAGATTAACTCATATTAAATTTGTTGGCATTCATTAATATTTTTTTGAACTGTGTTGAACTAATGTGCCAACACTTTGCGAAGTATAGTGACAAAAACATGGTATTTGAACCTAACTTGTTGAACATATGGTCACAGACTGCAGTATCATAATTTATGATGTTGAAAAATTACTTCAATTTGATTAATAAACTGAAGATGCTGTGTTTTCGTCCTCCATCTGTATGATTGTTGGGCTGTATCAACTTTACAATTTGGTTAGAAGATTGAATGAAAGAACCTCTAATAGGAGAAAGCATTTATCTTGTGTATCTAAATGGAAGCATATTGTAAGCTATTTGAGTTGGGGATGTTAATGTTGAGCTGGTGCTCTATGGAAGCCTTTGAGAGGGATTTCGTTTCCTCTATTTATGTTACTGGAGGAAACAAGAGATTGGTTGTCCATGTACTCTACAAGAGTATTTTCCTTTATATGAGTTTTATGCAGTGTTTTTGTTCAGCCTCTGTGATCATAATTATATCACACTGTTATGGAGGATTATTAAAAAAGAAGCTGAAAGATGAACGTGCATGCTTTAACTCAGCAAATCTGAGGAGTTTGGTATATATTTTAGTGTGTACCTGAAAGGACTGTGGACTTGATTGATGATGATCATTTGGTGAGTCAGGGCAGTCAGACATTGCGTTATACTCATGTACTCGTGAATGATGGTGGGTTTACCATTTTTATTTTATTGGCCAGTAAGTATAGGCTATGTCATAGAGGCTGAGATCTAATCCCTTTTGAAAGGTCTCAGAGAGGTATCTACTCTCATTGAGGTTGCTTGAGGGTGTTTCCTACATGGTTTGTAAGACGGGGTTTTTTTAACCTTTGGCACTATCTTAGTCTTCTGGAGAAATATTGAGTATGTTTTTTCTTCTTTGAAGATGAAGATAATATGGATCTTGAGGTCAGACAGTCTCATTGACTTTGATTAAACGTGAGGTTTTTTCTTTAGCTCCTATTAGCGGCCATTTTTTTGGCTACTATCTAATACATTCCCCCCCCCCCCAAATTGATATAATTACTATGCTTAAAATCATCTGTCCAGGATGCAGTCAATTGTGCAACAAAATTATATGTGATAACACAATAAAATTTTGGATTGTAAGGCTGTTTTAAACAATCTCATCTCTATGGTATACTCTTTAGGAAAAGAAACAAGAGTCAATTTTGAAAATGGTGGTCAGCAAATTTTCACTGAGATGTATGTTTAAAGTCTTTTGGCACTCTGTACATGACAAAACCAAAGAACTTTCAACTTTATATTGTAAGTGCTTCCTCATTGTATCTTTCACCTCCTTCTGTAGCTATTACTGATTTATGTGTAATCTATTGATCACATGATTACAGATTATAGGCATATGTACTCCCCCAATAATTTTCTCATATCAATGCTTAAATGATGCCCAGATGCAAAGTCATGGTGATTGAGACTCTTCCCATTCGAAAGTTTACTCATTAGAGGATTCTAATATCATGTTTTTAGGAACAACATATTAACAAAAAAACAAAACTCTGAAGTTAGTTTAATGCCGTCCTATTGAATTTTTTTTATTTTTTTTTTTTTTCTCTCTCTCCTGCCTAAATGTAAAGTTAGTTTAAGGCTTTGTTTCAATGTATTGCAAGTCCTTCCCCATTTTTCTCCTCCCTCCTCCCTCCTTCCGAATAGACGGAAAAAAACAAAAATAAAGAGAAATTAACACATCAACCACTTCTAAAGAAAAGTTGAACACTATTTTTATTGTACATGCTACTCAATTAACCATGATATCCTGATGTTAAAGGTCCGATTCTGTACAATCAACCGCACACTTACAAGGATAAAGAGCATCTGGAATTCTCATGTTTTATTTAT
The DNA here is from genome assembly GCA_025631255.1 of Cornus kousa. Taxonomy (NCBI): domain Eukaryota; kingdom Viridiplantae; phylum Streptophyta; class Magnoliopsida; order Cornales; family Cornaceae; genus Cornus; species Cornus kousa. The sequence continues at coordinate 4,536,766 of JAOTQH010000057.1, read as the reverse complement.
TAGTAATTTAATAATATACATCTTTATGGCTTGTACAAATCGTAACTATTTTTTCTTATATTCTTCATTTCTTCTAAATTTCATGCTGTTTGATTTTCCTAGTATTAAGGCATGAGCAACTTAATTCCCCATCATGATATGTGCACTGTTTAAGTATAAGTCACATGAATTCAGTCTTCAGAAAGTTACAGCTAAAAACTCATATGACAGTAAAACTCATATGAAATTAACAGCTACAACACAATTACCAATCTAAGTTCATCTATGCGACGTGTGAATCAAACAAATTCAAGAAGGTATAAAATCAATACTATGTGAAGGCCAAGTAGCTTACCTGGCTTCCTGTGTCCATGCAGCTCAAGTGTGAGTTAGTTGTCGTGTTCCAAAACCGAATGCATCGGTCAGCGGTACCACCACCAGAAGCTAGAAGCCCATGAAGATGGGGAGACCATGCAATTGCTTTTACAGCGGCAGTATGCTCACAGTATTTCAGCACAGGTTGAGTTGAATGTTGATTCCAAACAAAAAGCTGAAAAGGAAGAGTTTTTTTTCAATTCGGAGACAACAGTATCATTCATCGACCATGAGATACTGGAGCAGCCATGCAATAAGCATCATCATAAGTGAGTTTTGAAAAAGGAATAGAACCACATACTCGATTATCATTTCCACCGGATGCTAACTCGCGGTTATCATAAGACCACTTCAATCCACAAACCTAAACCACAACCAGTAACATGAGAAGAATTTAGAGGGCGAAAAGAACGAAGAATGAATTTAGAGTAATAACTAATGAAAAAAAGAAAAGAAAAGACAATTAGTAAAGAACAACAAATGAAAGCTGCTCATATCATACTACTAAATTAGACAGCATGAGATTGAAGAAGACATATTTCAAATAAAAATAGATCCGAATGGCATTTAACCACAAAATTTGGAGTCTAACCTCTGACTTGTGTCCAGTTAGTTTACTAACATAATCTTCCTGAGCACGTATATCTCGTTGAAGAATAGTCTTGTCCCGGCTACCTGAAGACAAGAGGGATGAACTCCAGGCTAGTGCCCCGACACGTAATCGATGGCCCTCCATAGTTCTTACCCTCCTACAGCGAGATGCATCCCAAATCTAAATATAACAAGGTAAGATATCAGTTACCAGTTAGAATACTAGACAGTACAGGTATTACACAATTATTAGAGTGGCGGGCGTAACAAATAAAATATCCCTATTATTACAGGGACTGTTCAAGCTTACCAAATATATTTTTACCAGCATAATTTACAAGCATGTTAATGTGATTTCAAAAAATATAGTAGCTTGAGGGGATATCACCATATGTTACAAAGTATACAGTATCACGACTCTTGGTCCCAAAAATAAAAATAAAAAAAGTAACTTTTAACTGCAGAATCCAATAAAAATGTTTTAATGATTTTAAATGGGTTATATTGAATATATAAAGTTGTTTTGATACGAGTAATAACATATAAATTAAAATTCAAACTGTTGTCCGCAGTAAAAGTTTACTAAAATTTGCTTAATGGATTTTATTGATATATTTGCAAATTTTCTGATCTTCTCAATTCAATTTTTTACTTCTTATTGAAAACAATTTATGTTGACTAATATCTGTGTATTATGAAGAATTTATTTATTCCCGATTTTTTCATAAAAAATTTCCAAAATTTTTGTCCATTTTATTAATATTTTAGTACATTTTGTTATTTAAATTTATATGAAAGATTAATGTAGACTGATATATGTATAATATAAAGCTGTTATGTACAATACACAAGTGCTCGTACTTCATTAGTTTAATCATATACTTATAAAAATGCATTAAGTAAAACAAAAAAGAAGATTAAAAAAATTAGGTTAAAACTCAGAAAACTAAAACAGATAAAAATAATTTACATATTATGAATTTAAATCAATCATAGCTTTTGAAAAATTCAAAAACATTTGAAAAACAAGTAGATCAAGAGATTCACAACAAGATCCATGAACATGTTACATCTAACCTAAAAACAACATTCTCATATTAAATCTAGGTAAAAAGAAGAAGAAAATAACAATCATACCGATAAATCACAATATCAGAAAGCTTTTACTGAAGATTTACGGACAATTCTTCTTCTTTTTTCTATTTGCTTTTTATAGCTTAGGCTTGTATATTTAAGTTGTTTGGTGTTTTTGAAGGCTCTTTGGAAACTGAGGAACTCATTTGGAAGCAAGAGAAATGAGAAAATTAGGGGGGAAAACTGGCTTATATTGATGGGTGCCCCAAACTGTAATGTTGTGGCCGTGACATATCCATCGCAGCAGAGCCACACAGAGTCGGTAACGATTCCTAGACTCACCAATGATATCAGTCCGACTTAATTGTGGTGGCAGTCACGGGCCAATTTTGTTACACTAAATTTTAATTTATTGATATATATAAATAGTTTGGTTACATTGTAAAATCAAACAAGAGGAAGCCAAGCTTGCAAAACCATATCAAATCTTACATAGGACGAATATAATTTTTAGGACATTTGGTTGTAGAAAAGTTTTCCAAGGCTTTAAATAAGTATAGTTTGAAATCATGGACTTCATTTTACGTTAAAAAGGGGTAACATGACAAACTTGATATTCACCCAATATAGCCCTCGCGTTAAGTTTTTCATCGAGATTGATAAGGACTTCATATTTCCTTATTGACGTAGATTCATCCATGTGAGATATTAAAGCTCCAACCCTACACTTTGATTCACGACTAGTAAAACTGTATTAGGGAGTCAAAGATCATAACTCTGCCTTTATTATTAATAGTCAGTAAATTCTGGTCCTCGGTCTACACCCTAAAGTCTTAATAAACATAGTAGTCCTGTTCTCACAGGAACTTCAATTAACTACAACCAGACAACCACAGGGATTATTATTCATGGTTTCAAAAATATGTTGATCAATCTCAATTGTTATTTGCGCTTGGTTATACACATAACAGTTATTTAGTGTAAATAATTCAAGCTGCTGAAACCATATTGCTGAGACGGAGCTAACTTCGTTGAGTTATGATCCTAGATATTACAAGGAGCATCTAAGCTTGCAAGATGTAAACGACATTCCATATTATAGACAACCAAAGTCCATCTAAGCCAAATAAATGGCTCAAAGTTCAAATTACTCAATGAACTAACATGCGTCTCGCTTATGCACAGGAACTATGAAAACTATGTTCGATTATCATATAGTACCTGGAGTTTGCCATTGCTAGTTCCAACAGCAAGATGTGTTCCACGCTGAGCCCAACCAACTGAGCAGACACTGTCATCAATCCCCAAGTCACACAATTTTGTCTCCTGCATAAGTTGTGCCACAAAGAAGTTCATGATATCCAATCACAAGCACATAAACAGTGAGAAAGAGATCATTCAAGAAGTAAATTCAAAGCCACCAAAACAGATTTTAACATCACTATGTCTGTGTATGTGTGTGTATTGTATGGCATATCATATGGTTGCTCACAATTACAAACAGAGAAAAAAAATTAGGAAAAGGTAGAACTCACCTTGCTACTGCAAGCATTCCATAAATAAACACAGTTGCCCAGCCCCACAGCCAACACATTATGGGAAGACCAGTCAACAAGGTTCAGATAAAAATCATCTTGCAATGCAGGTGCATCCAAAACCTAAGGGGGAAAAAGCAATTCAATGCAATACCCATAAATTTAAATCATCCCAAGCAAAAACAACAAACCAAACCAAGGAATTCACCTTATAAGGAGACCTCGGAACCTTCCTCGGAGCTTTAACGGGGCTATGACTAACCCCGGGCAACTGATCATCGAACCCCAGAGGTGCTAAAGAGTGCATAGGCAGCCGAGTCTCAGTCTTGTACCGGAAAATATTCCGAGTGGGCGATCCAATCGGCAAAGTCCTCCCATTAAATGCCACCCCCTTGTCGGGTGTCGCTGGAGGAGCAATACCCGAGTCGGGACCGAACAATGCGGTCCGCAATAACGAGGCATACGCACCGGACGAGTCCTCACGACCGTCGGAAGACGAATTCGAGGGCTGTGGGATGTCGAAGAGGGCAAAATTTGATCCGGATCGGCTCGGAATGAAGCGATCGCTGTAGATGGTGCGCGAAGGGGATGGGTGGTAACCTAGACCCACCATTCGATCTATGTGGCTAGATGGGGTTGAGGGTTCTACATAGAGAGACGTTCGTGACGTCGTTGAAGGAAGATTGAGCTGCGAAGAAGAAGACGATAATGACAACGGCGATGACAATGAAGACGACGTCCTGAGTGCTGCTGATTGGTTTTCTAGTGATGGTGTCGTGGGATTGTCCATATATAATTACAGAGAGATTTAGGTGGAGATGGGGAGAAGGGTTAGAGAGAGAAACCCTAGAGAGAGAACTGAGAAGTTCGTCGTGTATTGGGGATTAGGTGGAAAATTGCGAGTGCTCTATGGTGTTGAGAGATTTCACAGTCGCAGTTAATTTTCCCGGGAAAATTAATTATAGAAACGTTTATGGGAAGTCCATTGGGAAGCGGAATTGCGCGAAAATTATACAGTCGTTGGGAATTTCGTTGTCTGGTTATTTCTATTTTCAGGTTTAGTGCAAAACCAAACCGACCACAGCTAGGAAAAGAAACCCTACAACAAACGTTTGGTTAGTTCAAAAAAATAAAAAATTGAAGAGCAAATAGGAATGCTAAATAACAAAAGAGACACTTATCGAAAAAAGAAAAAGAAAAAAAGAGACGTTATAAAATCAAGATTTATTTTTTAATTTATAACGGCATGCCTTTTAATTATATTAAATATTAGATTCTTGTTATCAAATATTTTAGAGTGACAAGTATTTTTGAATAAATGCAAAAAAACTTCTGAACTATTGGCATATCAACAACTAACCTCCCTAAACTACAAAAGTTGCACCTAACTCCCTGGAC
>JAOTQH010000057.1:4512162-4523873 GCA_025631255.1 Cornus kousa | reverse complement strand
GCCCTAGGGTATCCTTGGAAAATAGCTACAAGTTAATTATGAAGAATACCAAGTTATGGAAGTTTCGGGGAATTTAATTTTTGCAAATTGTGGATTAAATTTTCTTTTTTTCTTGATTTTACTGATAGGGAATGTGTTTAGTGCAAACAAAAAATATCTAACCAATTTTGGCATAAATATGTACAAAATATGAGACAACCAAAAATAAAAAATAAAAAACCAAGTACTAAAATAGTAAGATGAGAAGAGGAAGGGGGACAAAAGTTATATACTGGTTTTCTGATCTCCATTTGAATGTAGGCTTCTGAAAGTAAGGCCAAAAGAAGCCCAAATTGAGATTCTTAATGATCTTGGCTTGAAAGAAGGGGCGTGTGTTAATTTTTCTAATTTTTTTCATTCTTAACTGTTCATAGGGGCCCATTTATTAAATTATTTATTTGGGACATGGTCCTATTTACTGCTATGATAGAGAAGTGAAAAAACATAAATATTGGAGTGTAGTAGTTCTTTGCCTTGGGGTTGAAAATTTCTTTACTAATTTTAGTATTGGTTTTCATATCTTGACCTACTTATAATTGTTTTTGTTTGAGCTAGAGCATACTTGCTGCAAATGTATCATTTTGACTGATTAGAGATTTATGTTATCCACTTCAAATCTTAATTGGAAAGTTTGTGATTGATGCTTGTTGAAATTTGTTTACTTATCTTCAAACATTTTGTTCACACATTAATGTTTCACTACTTCAAGCTGTGAAATTTGTTGTTGGAAATGGGGAGATTTTGAGCTCTCAGATCAATGTGAGGTCTCAGGTCGTAGTGCAGGATGTTTCTAAACTTGAATACTATAGTAAAAAATAAAGTTAGTTTTTATATGAAATAGACTAGGGGCGCTTAGACACTTTTAAATCAGAAAATTATAAGATTATACTTAGGATAGCTAGGAGTTATTTTGATGGTTTTAAAGTGTCCGTTAAGGCCCTTAACTGAAAATCTGCAGTAGCAATACTTGTTGCGAAGAATTTGAAAAAATGGAAGTATTCCAGGAGAAGTAATTTGGTAGGGAGAATAACTAGAGGTGAAGAAATTTAGGTACTCATGCCTCAAGCGAACAAGAATAAGCTGCAAGTCTTGTGTTGCTATTCAGCTCCATCAACGATTTTGCTTGAATATTTCTTTTTCATTTTTCTTTTCCTATCATTAGTTTATTCTGGCATGAGGTACATTTTTTTTATCTTTAATTTACAGTTCCCTTGGCTCTGCTCATGTATGATATAGGAGGTTAATAAGGATATGTCTTCTGATACTGCGAAGGAAAATGCGTCAGTAGTTGAATCATCGGTGACTGAATGGAAACATGATATGGAAAATTTGGATGATCCAGGTAATAAGTGACACGAGTTCTTTTAGTTGTTCAATCTTTTTTATTTATTTATTTTTATGTAGATATTTTGTACTACTTCTTTCAACTTTTAGTTGTCAGTTTATCCTATTAGTATGTATACATTTGTTTATGGGATTAAATACACTGACCTCCCATGAGGTTTAACCTAATTGCACCCAGATGAAACTTTTCAAGAGTCTTGCACCATCTTCCCGTGACATTTACACGCTAGCTACTAATACCCCCCTCCGTCCAGAAAACCGTTTGTTCTGTCAACAAAATTGAGTGTGCAGACCAAAAGGCCCATCCCTCCATCTGAAATGACTTTGTTAACCTTACAATGACATTTATTTACCAAAGAAAAAATTATTTTTTATGGACAAAATTGGCCTCAGATAAAATGAAATGAACGTGAAATATTTGGGTCTACAGATTGAAGAAGTCGAAGAAGGAATAGAGATTTGAGGTAAGAGATACTTATATGTATGCGTATATAACCTGTAGGTATATCACATCATATGGAGATTACAAACACTTCTATATCAAACACAAAAAAACAATATCCTTCAATTTCCTTTATTTTCTTTTCCCTCCATTTCTTTCCAACCAAACTGGCCCTTAGTGTTTCTTCACTGTAATTGACTTACTGATAAAGTAAACCCTAGTTGAAGGGTCTGCAATGGTGTACAAGAGAAGATGGAGGAACTTGGGGATTTGATGGGCTCTTGCATTTCTGACACTAAGTCTCCTTTGGGCAATTTGGTCATTTCACATTTGCGAATATTTTTGGTATTTTTGTATGTTAAAATAATGGGGGTATAAAGGTCATTTCATTTTAAAATTAACGCCTGTGAGCTGGATTCCGTTAGAGGGGAGGTCATTGCAAGATTTTTAAAAAGTTTCAGCCGAGTGTAATTAGGTCAAACCTTAGGGAGGTGACCCTTGTTTATGTCACAAGAAACTAGTATAAGTTATAAACTATGAGGGACCAGCCTTAATTAGCAAACTGCTTGCTATTATTTTCTTCCATTGTTTTTCTTCTTTTTGTTTTTATATTCTTAAGCCTGGTGCAATGGTAAACACTTAGCCCAACAAGTGTAAGGATGCAAATTTGAGTGCTATTGCAGCCACTTTGTTCAAAATAATAAGGGTTAGGTGTGTTCCTAATCTTCTCCTCAAAGCACCCCACATAAGTTGGGACATACACTGTGTAGTTCAAATTTTCTTAAGCAAACCATCAAGACACAACAGAAACCAACAGTTATTCAAGGTACATTTATTCTGATGCACTGCCAGAACTAATGTAAACTGAAGGAAGTGTTAAACTATTGCTAGACAATTCGAGACACGTAGAAAGTTCAAATATTATGCCAGATCATCCATAGCGGAATGATAAGAATAAGAGCAGCAGCAGTTGTTGTATTGTTTCTATTATTTTTTATTTTTATATTGAAGGAGAAAATAATACAAACCATAGAAAGAGTTCTTCTTGAAGGAAATAAGAACACACACACGCACACACACACAAGGCATACAGACATAAAAGCCACTGCAAACTTGGGAAAAATCCACCGATTCACCGAAGTTCTCTTTAGTACTGGTAATGCAGCCCTTAGTCAAAAATTTCCAGCATCAAATAGTGGAGTCTAAGGACCGACATGGTGATGAGTCAATTTGTTTCTGTTACTCAGTTAAAAGGCATTTTAATTTCAGGAATATTTTTCAGAAATAGGAAGCATATTTTGGGAATTTCAATCATAATTTTGGTCGGGCCTTTAAGAGTGATGAAATTAGGGTTTACAACTCTACATTGAGTATTTAAGTTGTTTCCTGAGATTTGGGAAGAAGAGCAGCTGTTTAGGGTGTTATCTTATTCTATTGCTACTGTTGCTTGTGTTTGGGTGATTAAATCTACTTTTATTTCATTTTTCAGTTATCCTCTTCGCTGCTTTTTTGTTCCTTTTCCTTGCTCCATTGCTTTTTGTATCAGAGCAAGTTCTGAATCCCTCGATGCTGCTCTTTGAACATATGGAAATAAGAGGACAGCTCACTCAAAAGCAGTGGAAAGCAGTGGAATGAGGTTTTGGTAGATATAACCCATCAAGTGGCTGCCTAAGCAGATTGATGAGCTTTTAGTAGATTTAACCATCAAGTGGCTGCTTTACCACAAGAAGTGCAGAAATTGCCAAGGGAGTAGTTTGGTGTGTTGGTGATGGTCATGAATTAGAGAAAATCAACTGCTGCACCCTGAATTTCCACAAAATATGGACTTCAGTGAAGAATCTGATGTAGAAGTTTCTATGTCTAGAAAGGAGAAACTGATAATCTCATTGAGGAAGAGGAGATGTGGCAACCACCTAGCGTTCTGTTAGGGATCTCTGACCCAACCCTAGGAACAACTGCCAAGGGAGAACCATATGGAGCTAAATCATGATTATGGGTGTGCTATGTTACATGGACTCGGGTACGGGTGTCGGACACGGGTGTGTATCCATGCGTCGGACGTGTCAAATCTCCAAATAGGACACACGGACACGGCTAAATATTCATTTTATTAATTATTTTATTTTATTTTCTAAAGTAAAGTAATGTTTTTATCTAATATAATGTTCAATATAGGCATTTAACTCATTTTAAAGTAATAATAATGTAACCGAATGATTGGATATGTTTTAAAAATACATGTCCAACCAAAAGTGTCGGACACATATCCCATACCCATGTCCGAGGTATGTGTCCGACATTGGTACTTCGCTACTTTTGAAGAGTCCATGTAACAGAGTGGGTGTGACAAGGAGCTATAGCTCATCTATGATCAGGAGCCTCAGGAGATTGATGTAGGGGAATGTGGTGATGTTCTTGATAATTTTGGTAACGGGTATTTTCCAGCAATATCTGATGTGTACTCCAATGAAGGCCTATGGAGGCAGTATTTGATGAACACTGAAACACCTAGTTGCCTGAATTTGCAAAAGCTTAGTCAGGCATGCACTGTTGCACTGGACAGGGCCTTAATCAGGCATGCACTGTTGCTATGGTCAAGCTTCACACTGCATGCCATTCAGTGTGAGATATTTTTAATTGATTAAACTAAAGTATGGGTAAACTGTATATTAGAAACAATGTTTATAGCAAAAGGTGATGACTGACGAAGCATTGAAAGATGATATGATAGAATTGAATTTTCTTTTTCTAGGATAAAAACCGGACATCTATAAGAAGGGCATGATTGGAAATGATATTGCACAAATATAATTGAAGTGTTTTCGTGCTAGTGGATGAATGAGTGCTTCTGCATAGTTCTTTAATTGGGGATGTTAATTGTGTCAAAACTATAGCACCATTCATGCTTTAATGGAGAAGAATTCTGAGTGATTAAGAACATGTTGATACAATGAACATCGCCAAAATGTATTGCTGAAATATGAAAATTTTGATTAAATATGTAGTTAGACAAGAAAGGATGAATTTTAAGATAAACAAATTTATTAGAAGTTAGAGGTTATTATTATTTATCTATTTATTTTTGATTGATACAACTTATCTTATTTACCCCAAAAAAATAAATAATAATAATAATAAGGAAGTTGGAAGGAAAACCTATTGGAGATAAATCAAGAAATAGGATAGTTTGACCATGTGAAACGAAGATCTATAATTGCACAAGTAGGAAGAGTGACTAGGTTATGCTGCGGTATTGGTAGGGCAAGGGAGAAGAAAAAATTGATAAAAGTTGAGGTATATGTATGAATATGAAAGGTGTATGGTTTCAATAAAATAGCCATGGATAAAGCAGTAGTATTATGAATATGAAGGTGTATGGTTTCAATTAAATAATAATGGATAAAGCATTATTGCAAAGCATTATTTGTGCTGCTGAACACAAATAGTTAGGACTACTATAGAGTATTTTAAATTTTAATGTAAGAATAGGAAGGTGTGTGGTTTCAATAAAATTATAGTCATGAATAAAGCAATATTGCAAAATATTATTTGTGCAGCTGAACCCAAATAGTTAGGACTGCTATAGAGTTTTGTTTGTTGGACTAAACGATTTTAAATTTTCATTAGTTGATTCTTCTTTTACTACGACCAAATTTTAAGATTTTGAATGCATGAGACTCGAGTCAATTACTTTTATGAATTAAAAAAATGTAATGTTGCATATGTTTTGTCTCATGTCATCATAATAATCTTGAAAAAGATTGAATTGATTTTGAGAATTTTAATAGTTGTAGAAGTTCAAAGGTAGTGCCCCTTGGTGTTTTTCATATGATGTCACCTATTGGCTGGTGTACAGATATGTAAATTGCGCTCAACCAAAATAATTTTTTTATCATTAATGTTCTGCCCTCTCTGTCCTGCAGTCTTAATACTCTCGTTATCATAGTATTTATGTGTTTGTGTGACTCATCTATAGTATAGATTGCAATATTTCTATAGGAGTTTGTATCCAGTTTACATCCTTTTTAAAAATGATCAATGTTTCTTAACTATGTACTTCTTATCAATCTTAAAATTCAATATGGCAAATACGGAATTTTTTTTATGTAGTGGTTATGAACAAATAAGCTGAAATTTTCTTTCAGAGAGCCCAAGCTACAAACCAGTTGAGGACCATCGGTCTGGGGCAGAGGAACGAGTACATCGTTCTGATCGGGTGGGAAATTCTAGTGCAAATAAGAAGGATAAATTGTATGGTACAAGATATTTTATCATCAAAAGTTTAAACCATGAAAACATCCAATTATCAATCGAGAGAGGAATTTGGGCGACTCAAGACATGAATGAACCCATTTTGGAGGAAGCCTTTCGTGTAAGATCCTGTTTAGTTTAATATCATGTACAGTTTTCTTTGTCGTGATGCTTTATAGAGGCATATGATTGTCTTGCAGAATTCTGGTAAAGTAATTTTAATATTTAGTGTCAACATGAGTGGTTTCTTCCAAGGGTATGCCCAAATGATGTCTTCCATTGGGTGGAGAAAGGACAATGTTTGGAGTCAAGGAATTGGTGGAAGGAATCAGTGGGGACGCAGTTTTAAGGTCAAATGGCTCCGGTTATGTGATTTGCCTTTCCAAAGAACACTTCACCTAAAAAATCCATTGAATAACAACAAACCTGTCAAAATAAGCAGAGACTGCCAGGTAATTCTAGTTACTCTCTATTTTCTTTTTCTGAATATGGATGTGGTGCTCGAGTGTGAATGATACAGCTCCTGGAGAAGGCTTTGACGTATGACTGGTCAATGTGTTCTTATCAGGAGTTACCTCAGGATATTGGAGAAGCTCTTTGTGAACTCATTGATGGGAATATTGATGTGGATGTCAAACTGAAAAGGTAAAGCATTTCCTTTAATGATTTTTGCGGATGCAGATTCATGAGCCTTGTTTTGTTATGCCTGAATGAATTTTCAGGGATGATCATCCTCTGGAAAGGCCTTTTATAGGGAATCCATTGGCTTTCCGAGATGAAGAGTATACTGTGCCTCCAGTACATATGACATGGGCCCAGACACCCATGCTTTACCCTGCCTTGCTCTACCAACATGAAGCTGGACCTAGTAATTTCCCTTTAGAACGCCAAAGATCATCTGAGGTATTTCTTTCTGGGATTTCACCCGTCACTTCTGGGGTATCAATAATTTTACAAGAGAAACATCCTCACATTAATGGAAGTCAAATTAGTGTACAGGTGGACCAGGACAATTTTTCGCGATGGTCTGCAGAGAGAAGCCCCCTTGGTAGTACCTTGACTGAGGACGATATTCTTGAAATGGTACTGAGTTCTATTTTGGTTTCTATGTTCTAAGTGATTGTAGTTTATGTGCATTAACTCAAACCATGGCATTTTCTAAAAGTCACTTTGAACAATTTCTTGCATTTTACTTGCTTGTAATTGCATAACATGCTGCTGTTCATTCTTGGTATTCTAAATGGCCATGATTTCTAGCTCTATTCAGAACAATGTGGAAAAGTTTTTCTGACAAAAAATTATGTCATTCTTACATCTGTAAATAAATTTATCTAGCATTTTGTAGTAAATTTCATTGGTATTATCACAATGTTCTTCCATTTTATACTCTTTTTGTTGCTTCTATTTCTGAGTAACCCCACAATATCATAGTTAAGATGAAGTATCAATAGTTGAGTGTTAGGACTTTACTTTTTTATGTTTTATCTAGGCTTCTCATCATCCTTCCTTACAGGTGGTTTTATAAATACTTGCTGAGTTCCATCTTAGATGATTTTTGAAATGGTTGGAATTTCCTTGACCATCTCTCTGTTGTAAAATTTTGAAGACACAGGGTAAGGAATTTTTTTTCCCCTGAACCAGCAGAAAGTGTTGACTGCTCTTGGGCTTATATAGTTTTCTATCTTGATTGGTAAAGCATCTAGGTTAAATTGGTTATGTAAAAAGTTTAGATGATAGCCATAGTACTGGAGAGTGTATTTATGTCTCGAGACTGGTTGAATAATTATGGTGGTCAATTAAGGGCCCTTCATAGAGGAATGTGATTGGTCCATAACTGACATGAATTAGCCACATGGGGACATGTTTTCAATCTTATAGTGAAGTAGACAGCATTACTATGTTTGCTTTATACCAGACTACCACTGTCATCTTAAGATTTCAAAGTGTGCTCCCCCTACTTCCTTCCTTGCTCCCAGATCCTGAATGCTTGTCATCCAATTAATTCCATGGTCAGCCAAAGGAATGCCTTTTATTTTTCTAAAACACATCTATGGAGTAGGAAAGTTCTCCTGAGTTTTCTTAACGTATCACTAAAATATGTGGTCCCTAGAAAGTTAAGTCCCATAATGTTTCAAGTTTACATCACTAACTTCTTTACGGATTCAACATTAACAAAAGTTTATATGAACTGGTTTCCTTTTTTTTTTTTTTTTTTTGGTTGGGGGGGCCATTGATTCATGTCTAAATAGGGGTCAAAAATGATTTTTCAACTCCTTTGAAATTTGTTATAAAGGGGTTAGATTTCCTTGCGCATTTAATGAAAAGTTCTGGTGAGAGTGGGGCCAACCTAACAGATGTGGAGCAAGACAAGGCAGTATCTGAATTCAAGGTTTTCCAGCTAAGGATGTTTTTAAGGTTCAAAGCATTCAATCCCATTCGGTTAGTACATTAATTTGCACTGTAGGACATATTTATAGAGGGTTTAGGGCTATGAGGAACATAGGCCACATGGCCCAAATTCTGAGCATGACTGCCAAGATAGCGTGGATAGATATGAGCTTTCAAACCCGGGCCTACTATGCATGCAGTGGGAAATTCCCTTGAGAATGCAATTCGGCTCTTTTGGCCAGGCTGAAGAGTGTCCTTGCCATTTTGGAGATGCTCCAGTTTGTCCCCGTTCTTACCATCGAACCAAGAACCTCCGGACATCAATCCTGGTGGCATGGTATGAGACCATGCAAACAGTAAGCACAGGACCGCTTCATTGAGAAAGGTCCCCCTGCCCTGCGTCAGACCTTGGCAGGTATCAAGCCATAAAGTGCCTTTATTGATTTCCCATCACTCTCGAGAGTGATGGCTTGTGGAAGGGCACCCAGAGGTATATTTGGGAAATCACTGTATTAGGATTTTAGGAGAGCCGATGATTTACAAAAGAACACATGGCATGCATAGTTTCTGTAGAGCAGTTCACATGACAACCTGATAGGAGAATCTACATGAGAATTAATGCCATTGATCTCTCACCTATTAACAAAGCCAGCACCAGAGAGAGAGTACAAAAAAATTAGAGGATGAAATCTCTTTAATAATTTAATTACTACAAAATTTTCTCTCTCCTTTACCCCTTTACAGCCCTAGCTTGAGCCTTTATTTAGGCTTTAGCATTTAACCCTAAAAAACCAGAACAACCTATAACCCGTAGAAATACGGAAAATAACTTCCAGAACAAGGCTGTCACTACCATGGAAAGTTTCTTATAAGTTAACAAAATTGTGGGTACGGAAATAAAAATTTAAATCTAAATTAAATAAACTGTTACTGAAACTGAGAGACTGTCTATGAACTTAATTCTGAACCTAATAAGACTTCCTGAATTATTGATTTGATTACATGCATCATATGTTTCCATCTCAACAAATCAATATTGCATCAAACTTATTCATATTGGAGTAACCTTTTCTTCAAATTGTAATGACCTTCATTTGATAATTTCTTTCCTTGACAAATGAATTGTCCTTGTTTATTTACTGCAGTCATATGAAGAATACTTGGAGGTCCATAGCAGAAGCAACAAGCAATTATATCACCGTGTTAGTATACTTCTCTGATATTATTCCACCGACGTAAGATTAGTATAATCGCTCAATTTGCTTTATTCCATGTTACTTCTCCACTCACTTTATCCCGTTTGGGGTTTGAACCTTCCAATATTGTCTTTGTGGGTGGATGAGATACCTTGTTAATTCTAGGTGATCGCAGTCCTGTACACCCCTCCTCCCCCCCCAAACAAAACAAAAAAAAAAAAGAAAAAGAAAAAGAAAAGGAAAAAGAATAAGAAAACGAAGGAGGTCTCCTTTATCTTTTTCTTTTAATATATATTTTTTTTCTCTAGTTTTACTTGAGTCATCCAACAATTTCTTTTGCGGATGGCATAGATGGAGACAAGGGAGATGCTGCGTATGTATTAAAAATTTAATCACTATTGTTAAAGGTGTATAGTTTGCTCATTTATTGACTAGCATTGGAATTTTGATTGCCCAAGTTCTTGTAGGTGTTTTGAATTTGATGCATCTTTCTTATCTGTCCACACATGACCCAGTGTTGATTTAGGAAATCTTTTGTTTGGGTTTACAGGTTGGACAGTACTTATTGATGATAATATGAACTTCAATAATAGATTGGCAGTGTTGGGAGAGGACAATATGTTCCACGTTGAGGGAGACCAACAACAACAATAAAGCCTTTTTCCCAACTACTTGGGGTCGGCTACATGAATTCTATGTTTCCATTCCACTTTATTTAAGCCCATAGCCTCAATTAATCCATATGCTATCATATCCTTCCTTACTAATTCTACTCACGTTAACATTGGTCTTCCTCTTCCGTAGTATTACCCTCAATGTGGATTGTGGACTATGTCACTTTTACTAACTGACACACTTAAAGGTCTTCTTTGCACATGTCCAAACCATCTTAACCGATTTTCTCTCATTTTATCTCCAATCTGTGCTACTCCCACCATCTACTGCACATCCATCTCAACATTCGCATTTCTACCAACGTTGAGAAAGACAGTTTATAGTAAATTAAATAAAAATAACCACCACCGCCAAGTCTATTCTCAATTACTTGGGGTCAGCTACATAAATCCTATGTTTCCGTTCCGCTCTATTTAAGGCCATAGGTTCAGTCAATCCATATTCTTTCCATATATTTCCTTACTAATTTTACCCACATTCACTTTGGTCTTCCTCGTCCCCTAGTATTATCCTTGTTATGTCTACTCACGTTTAAAATTTATATAAAATAGTAGCTGACATAGGGTGGGATTCATATACTCTTCTGGATCCAACTGCAAGAGTGTTGAAAAAATAAAATGATCTATAGGTGCAAAATTCAGACTTGACAGGCATTCATGACTCATCTACTGAATTCTATAACTATATAGCTCACCCCTCTATTAGGTTGGAACTTAGTAGTTCTGCAGTTGAAACATAAAGGATATGAACTATAAAATTGGTTGCTGGTTTATGTAGTAGGAGGTTGGTGAATATGTGCAACGGAAGATTTAGAAAGTTTTGTATTTTTAGAAACAGATCTGTGTCTTTCTAACTTTACTTATTTTAGCAATTAATCAATTGATCACATGCAAGATAAAATAAAGCAAAGTAATAGAGTTAGAGATGACACCGGGATTTTTAGCGAGGAAACCCCTAATTGGTAAAATGGACCAACTGTTTGCGCGGAAAAAACCTCGTGGACTGTGCAGTCCAAAGTAAACCGATCCACTATGTTTGAAACAAAGTACACTGAATTTTGACTCAGGCTGACACCCTATCGTTCTACCAAACACCAATAGCTGACAATCATTTGGCTTTGTGACGTCCCGTGCAACAGCACTTGACCTCAGGCTTACTTTTGATCTCTGTAGAAAGATTGCTGGTAGATCAAAAAACACCCCTCGAATGCTTTGACACTTTCAATGTGTGATCGCTTCACCTCTGTTCTTCAATATCTGAATTTGATGTAGAAGTAAATCTGCTTTTCTCTGATCGTTGTAGATGCAAGACTTTGATCACGATCAGGATTTGAACAACACTCTAAACTCACTCTTGTGTTTATGTGTATGCTCTAG
>JAOTQH010000057.1:4501039-4512062 GCA_025631255.1 Cornus kousa | reverse complement strand
AATAGCTATTGCTATTTGTTATGCTATATTTGGCATTAATTTTGACAAAGTTAAAATTTGGCACACATTATAATTTTGTATTGAAGAACTCTTTTTCAAGCCTACTTGCTATATTTTAGAAATAGCATGCAATATAGCATTGGATTAGAGATGCTCTAATAAGTTTAATTTTTAATTGGCTCCAAATTACTACAGCGTTTTCATGGATGTATATGTTTTCAATGACATAATCATCACATATATTTTAGAGACAAGTTGACACAAAGTCAGCTTTCTCAGGAACAAGGTGGGCCCAAAGCATTGAATTCATGTCTGATTGACAGAAATGTCCATATTATATAATTTTGCCAAGAGCACGAGCCAATCCACATGCCCTGTTCCATTTTCAATTTTCAGAACAAAAGTTTTCCAATCAATTTGATATATGCCTCCATTTGAATGATCCACACAAAGGAGAGAGAGAGAAACATTGAAAATTAAGTTCGTAAAATCGTTTTTAATAAATTCATTCACGTAAACTTTGATAGGCCTCTTTGTTGCCTTTCTTCTAAATAAACAAATCTTCTTTATTTAATAGGTATAGATAATACCTAATATTTTTCTCACACGGTCATTATTTATCTTTATCATAACATTCTTATTTGCACTACGTACATAAATTTACACAGTAATATCCGATGTTCTTATATTACATACATCTATGATTCGTGACAGTATCAGTGGTCCATAATGTGTTAATTTAGATAGTAATCAATGGGCCATCCCATGTGCTACTGCTACAACCACCCAAATCCCTATCAAAACAAATAATTGTTTTCAGTGGAAAGATTTCTTTAGTCCAAGCCAACATTTGGAATGCAGATATATATTAAAAACTGCAGCTAAAATTAAAGCACTGTTTCAGCATATCATATACAAATAATCCATGTAAACACCAATATTATGAAAACATATTAACTATCCATGGGAAAACACCAGTTTTAGAGGTACCACCCATTATGCGCATTAGTCATCTTGTTTGTTTATTAACAAGGAAAATGATTTGGAGTACAATAGTCAGACAACTCCGACTGATTTATGTAAGTTAGTGAGTAAGGATTAATATCGTGATATTATGATGATATTAGCCCTACTCACATAAAATTAATCAGATTTGTACCATCACGAACTTTTTAATAGGTTGGGTTTTTCGTGAATTTTAAAAAAGTAAAAATAAAATTTATTTATGTATTTGACAATACATGGAAATGGTTTTCATCCATCAAACTTGGAATGAAGAAATAAAAATCATTGAAGAGAGATGCTTTGATGATACAGGATGGAAACATACAATAATCATTTACCAAACCAAATTAAAACTAATGCAAGAAAGTACTAATTCAAATAGAGTATAGTTCAAAGGTTGGATTGATGGGTGGTTGAATGAGTCTCGGTTAGTAAAGACTTATATAGGACAAGAGTCACTCCACCTAATAGGTTAATTTTTTGAATTGGATACCACAAGTCCAGCACAGATCTTAAATCCAAACCAATGGTGGGCCAGATCTAGTGGAGCTGTAATTTGTCACTCCATTAATTTTATTTTTCAACTCATTAAATTTTTCAGTGTGTTAAAAAACTACTTCAACCTGTAGGATTTTATGTACATCCATACTTTCCCTCCCAAATTAATCACAATCATAACATTGTTGCCCTTAGATTTTGCAACTAAGACGGGGTCAGCCAAATTGAAACTCCATATATTATAATAATTATATATATAAACAAGCTTCAAATTATATTATATATAACCAAGCTTTATATATATTCTATAAAGGACCAGAAATACCCTGTTTACGTGCATCAACATAAATACGGCAATAAGAAGGGGCAATACAAAAGTGTGTAAACTATAAAAATGAGTCAAGGTGGATTGTCCCACACTAGCACTTTCCCGCAATAATTCTACCAAAGACAATCCTATTACAAGAATAGCTTCAAGCACACCCGTTACAATTTTTACTGCCCAATAACCAATTTGGTCCCAAGATAAGGAATAACCAGTTAAAGCCAAAAGATTCAGTCAATACACTACCCGTAACCCAAGTCAATTCGTGAGGTTTTTTAAATCCACCGGTGAGATACACACGAAATACATGCAGGATCATCATTAGGACAATCATACTTGCCAACCAAATCACAATCACATTTTTTACTGGTGTCATATTGCCCCTACAACATCACATTTACCTCACCAGTAATTAAGCAGTTGGACTATCCCATGTGAAACACTGACCACCAATTTGAACACACAATGCTTCAGAATTGAAAAATGAATAAGGAAAAAGAATAAACTTGCAAGAACAGAGGCACTAGAAATGTGAATGAAAATCACATGTTTGCTTGAGAATCAAGAAGTTATATGAGTTTCAAACGTTAATATTTTTCTACATGTATTTTAAATGTGAATGAAATCACAATCCCTGTTACCAGCAATGACTAATCCAATGCTTATTGCAGTTTTAGAGGAGGTTAGGAAATCTATGATCAAATAGTAAAACTAACACAAGACAGCTCAATAAGCAAAACTCGAAAAAGGACACATAATTGCTCTGATTTTTGTAAAGTCATTATATGGTTGCAAGTGTTCCTCACCAAAGACAGATACTAAGTGACACGAATAAGAAGTACAACCATGATGAAGATACATGTCATTGCAAAAAGGATAAGCCAAGTAAAGCATGTAGTCTTGGAAGTCTTCGAGTATATGTCCATAGCCCGTGTGCTGGCATGGCTAGTGCGTGCCAAGCTATGCTCGACTGCCTTCTCTGTTGAATCAAGTATCTGCACTCAATTTTAATACCAAGCTTAAGATTAGACAATCATCAATCAGATTACAAGACAAACATAGATAACATAACAGTCAATATTGAACAAGATCGGATCTATAATAACTCATCCTGGACACCTGGTTAAAAGTTGCATTTCTTTTCAAAAGAATAAGATCCGTTTAAGACTTTGCCTCAAATTTTGACATAGCTAATAGGCTATCATTCTGACTCTGAAGCAATGCAAAAAATTAACCTATCAGCAAGAGTGGCTCGTTCATCTTAAGAATTTTATATCTTTCTAAGAGAACTTAGCTTACAACATCACACCATATATAATACCTTGGCTCAGGTGCTAAGATGAGTGGGATTGGTTAGGTCAAAGTTCAATCTTGTCTAGAAAGGGTAAAAAAATATTTGTGCTTGAATTAAAGCAAAGCTACAAAATAAAATCATGGACTTACTTTCTCTGTGTTTTTGACGGATTGACTCATAATTAGACTACTTTCTTTGAGTTGCCGTGCCAACCCAACCATTTCATCTGTCAAGTCTTCTTGAAGCTTTCTGTTAAAGGCAACAAAAGTAATAAGAATTTGCAACGACAAATTATTGACAGTGAAACCACAAGTTATGTTCCCATAAAACTTAAATCAAGTAGTATCAGTGAAATAGCCCAAAGGAAGTTCCAAGGTTCAACTAGCCAATTGAACTGAAGGCCTAATGACCTGGTCATTTTCTTAACTCGAGAATTGTCAAAAATGCTTCCAAGCTGGAAATTGTTCTGATGTTCGCTTTAATTAAGAAAATCAGGTGAGGACAAAATAACAATATTTCAGTTCAATCACCACATCTTTATTGTTTCATTTCCAAAAACAAATGACCATTTAGTGGTTTCATTAAATTTTAACAATCATTGATTCGATTATTTCATGCTCAAAAGTACCTGTGCTTATCAATATGTGACCTTGCTGCTACATCCAATTTGACAGTCGATTGATCAGCCTTGAAGGTATCACGAGCTCTATCTTCAATGTTTGATGGGAGCCTGTTAAACTCAAAAATAAAATAAAAAAGACAGTAAAGAACTTACCACAAAACACGGTGCACAATAAGAGCTACAGAAAAAACAAAAAACAAAAAACAAAATTTACTTACACAATTCTCTTCCTCAATCCTGGGGAAGAGGGAATGGGAATTTCTTCTTCTCCTCTGGAAGAGATTTCTGTGACAGAAATTCCTGCTAAGGGCTCGTGAGACACTTCTAGAGTGGAAGTCTGCAAAGAATAAAGGGGGAAGGCCTACATCAGTAGATTGTATTCCAATCTTGGGGCAGAGAAACTTGAACAATTTCATAAAGTTGGATATTAAACAATATGTTAAATAAGACTGCTGGATGGTAACAGGAGCTGACACTCAACAAAACCGAGAGAGAGAGAGAGAGAGAGTCAATAGCCTTTACAGACTTACAGCAGCTTTTAGGCAGAATCAATGGCCATTGGGCATTGACATGTCAGAACAATTTTTAGGCATCACTATGTGTTATAATTCATAAAATCAGAGCCAAGTACTAAAGAAAAGAGAAGCAGCAGCAAAAGGTGTTCATTTTCATTTGGTGCTCATTAGGTTGACAAAATAATTAAGTTAAGAACTACAGTTGTTAAGGATATAATCCAATCATAATTTTTGGACACCCAATTATTCTAATCAGGATATGAAAAGAAACCCAAAATGATGCAAAGTTACTCAATTTTATGATCAATGGAACTGAGCGGTCCTTCCATTCTTTTATATCTCTTCCTAAAATGATAATAAAATGCTATCAAATAGAAGTACAAAACACACACCAATTGCTTTTTCCCCAAGAACACCACCACCTTTCCGGAGTTGTATTAACCAACACAATCCTTCTCAAAAATAGCCACCTTAACATGGAAAAATTAACATAAGCAGTCTTTGGCTTTAAAAACATATATTTGACATTACAATCTCAAAACACTTTTTTAGAAGCAAAAATCTCATCAATCAATCCAATGTCTCCCTCTCAGATGATCTCATAATCATGGTAATCCAAACTCCACAAACTAGAAAAACAACTTCCAAAGATAGAAATTATAGGACTACTTTTTTCCATTAACCAAAATTTAACGGTAATAGCATTCAATTTCCATAGTCTTTACTCAACTCAACTCAACTCAAGAGAGCCTTCTCCCTACTATTAAGGTTCAGCAACATTAATCCTTTTATGCCACATGCCATGTAGTTGATAACGCCAAAGGAGTTAAGTTGGGAAGGCTTTGGCTCAACTCAGATGGGCAAATGAAAATAAAATGGAATCACTTTGTGTAGAATTCAATGTAATTTTTCTATGTACTTTTTTTTTTTTTGACAAGTAGACATTCAGGGTGTGTTTAGTTGCATGGAATTGGAGCCTAGGTTACTTTATGCCTATAGTTTGAAAGGTATCACCTACGCAGTTGGAGTGAATCATAGTCAAAAGATAAGACTGTAGAAAGAGTGACAGACCCAAGAGAAAAGTTTACAGAAAATTGTCAGGAGAAAAGTTTGTTTGGCTTAGGTGGGTCAGGGGCTAGCGTAGAGTTGACTAGCGGTTATGGCAGTCTACGAGGCCGAGTGAATAACAGAGCTTGTTAGAAGATAAGGGCGCCCTTATACTTATTGTAATCAAGCGATTTGAATACTGAAGGGGATAATCACATTGAATTTGGATTTTCTGTTGGCGTTGTGTTTGCTATTATCACCCTTCGAATGCTTATTGTAGCAAACATCCTCAAGTTTTAGATAAATATATTGCCTTCTAACTACTAGAAATCAAATTTAGGAGTAACTTTTCAGAATTCAATCATACCATCAAAACTCTTACAATTCAATCATGTTATCAATAAGACCTTTTAGGGTAAAACTCAAGAACAAACCGTGTGGGCTCAGCCCGAAGCGGGCAATATCATATCATGTGGTGGAGTGAATTGTTATAAGTGGTATTAAAGCCGGAAGTTCGGAACCTAGCTGGAAGTGTGGCCAACAGAGACATTTGGGCCCTCGGGGTTACTTGTGGCGACCTTAAGGGTGGTAGGTGCGAAGCATTGGCAGGCTACCACACTGGGTAAGCTATAGGTTGCGCAATCCTACATCACCGGGTTAAGGTGAAGGTGAAGTGTTTATATATGCTAGTGCACGCTATCTCCAAATGGTATGAAGCCTTTTGAGGTGAAACTCAAGAACAAAATCATGTGAGCTAGGGTTTAAAGCGGACAATATCATATCATGTGGTTAGGAGTCGAGACCTTAAGTCACATTCTTTTTGCTCTAAATAAGACATTGTTAGTTCTTGAAGTAAGTGGTTAGAATTTGATTTCATTTTTCAGTAGAGAAATCTTGAAACAAATAAAACATTGTAAGTTCTTGAAGTAAGTGGTTAAAATTTGATTTCAATAGAGAAATCTTGAAACAGAACTTATCCAACCATAAGCAAACAAAGTTTGGTGCTTCGAAGCGTAGATGGTGATTTCTATGGTTTTAGCTTGTTTACAAACACATGTTGCAACTGTTATTTGATATGTACTTATATGGTGTGGATATTTTCAGTTACAAAGTTAGTATGAAAGTTTGGAAAAGAGTTTAAGTTCCTAGCTGAACTCACACACACACACAAAACAAAAAACAAGAAGAAGAAGACATATGAACAAATTCACTTGCATTGCCTTAAACCATGTTGTACCTCATTCTAATTCATGGTTGTGGTATATATCTTCTCAAAGAATACAATTCTTAGACTTGAAACTTGAAGTGCATAATAGAACCCTTTACTCTCTCTCTCTCTCTCTCTCTCTCTCCTAATTGAACCCAAGGCTCTGATATGTCAAAGTGCACTGTGTCCCAAGTAAACCTAAAGGGGAGGGGTGAATAGGTCTTATGGAACCCTATCTGTCAATAACAACTTTTTGAATTTTAATTTGTATGCTAGGCTTGGTTATTTGAATACAAACATAGAGAGCTTTAGAACAAATCATGATGAGTTAAGTCAAGGTAAAAAGTGAAAGTAAAAAGTTGTCATCATATACCTTTTTGATATTTGAAGCCGTGAAATGACAAAAAAATTGATATATAATGCAACATTGATATTTTTTGTTCTAACTAATGTGGACATCCCCTTTACAGTAGAATTTAATCTATCAAAGTTCCCAAACGTCCATGTGATCAATTCACATAATTTTTCTGTTGTTTTCATTCATTCAAGACTTCATTTCAGACAAATAGTTATTCAAGACAAGGCTTGCACTTCAGACAGTTCACATTACACAATCACGATGTCAAAGTATTTTTTTTTTGGTTTGCCACTTTGCCAGAACCTCTGCCACCTTTTCTTTACTCCAACTAAGCACAGATTGGGCTTCTTTTTTGGTTTAGGAAATTTATGTTTATTTCTTTTCCAGAACCTCTGGCTTCTTTTCATTATGCCAGCTTAACAGAGATTGGGCTTCTAACAACGTTCTTAGCAGACACCCATTTTAGAAAACCTTAAGTAAAGGGGGTCATTATACTAGCATTTGATTTGCTAAATGTCACTTGATATGTCATCTGCTGGTTCACCTTGGAGAAGTCAAGTTTATCAGGCTTGACACTCACATCAACACCAGGTGGTGGGATAATCTCAACAGTGTAGGATGAAGTAGCCTCACCAACATTTGTCACAGTCCTCGTGTATGTCTGATCACTAGGTCCAAGTGCAATAGAAAATGAAGGATAATTTAGCTGTGCTTCGGGTATGCTCGACTCTTTGGCACACTCCAGTAAACGGCTCGCTATTATCCCCACCTCTCGGTCTGTGTAACCCAAACCACATAAGTAAGATATGTAATCATTAGGTTTGGTGTCATATACAAGTCCTGGATTATTTGCTTTTGATGGGTTTACATGACCTGCACCAGTGGCTAAGATGTCAGCTGGAAGCAAAGTTTGATCAACAATGGGTTTGTTATCAAGGTTTAGCTGATCAGCAGTGGTCATGATCGCAGACTTGATGGCAGCTGGCGACCAATGAGGGTGTGCACTTTTGAGCAATGCTGCAATGCCACTGAGATGCGGACATGACATTGAGGTGCCAGAAATTACGTTAAATGTTGATTTTGTATTGGTATTGTTTTCAAGAGGGAATGGCCATGCAGCTAGAATGGTCACACCAGGACCAATGATGTCCGGTTTCAAAATGCCTGGGCTTGCCAAGCTGGGACCTCTCGACGAGAAGGAAGAAACCATGGGAGCATAATCTACTCCCATGACAGTTCCTTTAAACAAGATTGTAGCTGTAGGCATTGCAGTTGAATTTATATAGGCTTTGATCTTCAGTCCTGCAGCATTACTCACATGTGCAGCAGGAAGAACATGGGCATCGGCTAACGTACTAAGGCCATCAGGCTCCTCATTCATGAGAATCGTGGCGGCACCACCAGCATCCTTCACTTTTTGGCCTTTGTCAATTCTTTCTATTCCACCACCTCTCTCGCACAAGACTACCTTTCCTTTCACATCATTGCTGTCAAGCAATCCAGGGCCGCACAATGCAGCATATGAATCGCCATTCATGCCAGCATCAACCAGAGGCAATAATGTTGGTGGGAAATCGCTCGGCTGGAACAAGGACTCGCCATCAAATTCTTCCTCGGTTTCTATGCTGTTTGCTCCAATGATTCTATCAAGAGTGCTTGCTCCAATGGTTAGAATCCACGGTGCCTGATTTGATAGACTGCTATTGAAAGGGCCCGAGTTTCCTGCTGAACAGCTTACAAATATTCCATTTTGAATTGCTGCAAATGCACCTATTGCAATGTTGTCATCAGAAAACAGAATTGAACCTCCACCAAGAGAGAGCGAGAGCACATCAACACCATCATCAATAGCAGCATCAAGCCCTGCTAAAATATCGATATCTGCACAATCTGGTCCAAAGCACACTTTGTAAATTGCCAAATGAGCATAAGGCGCCATCCCGACTGCTGTGCCATTGGCATTTCCTAGTACATCAGCATTCTTGACAAAGCCCCCCGCAGCTGTGCTTGCTGTATGGGTCCCATGCCCATCATCATCAAGCGGTAGCTCAGCATGCACTCGCATGTTGCCTTTGGCTGCAATGTTGAATGACCTCGCACCAATAAGTTTATTGTTACAGTAGGATGCCTTGAACTCACACTTCCCCTTCCATTTAGCAGGAGGTGGCGGCATTCCATCACCACTAAAAGAGGGATGGCTAGGCAGTACCCCAGTATCCAGTACTCCAATAATTACACCCTTCCCAAAATTTGATTCTTTCCAGAATCCCATTTCTTGATGCAATCCCAAGAAGTGGGGTGTATGTGTTGTTTGCAACTGGACCATCCTCCCAGGACTTGCTGAAAGAAACCCATCCTTCTTTTTCATTGCTTCCACTTCCTCCTCATTCAGTGTTGCTATGAAACCGCTGATCACATGTCGGTACGAATAAATCAACCATTGTTTACTCTCTGCGGCTGCAGTTCCAAAAGGCAGAAATGACTGATGGTAGCTCTTTAGCTCCTCAGATTGAGCGGAAACTTTTCCGTCTGGCTGCTTTACATGGATGATAAGTTTTTAACTTGCTATTATCTGTTATTTCAACTGCAGATGGAAATTCACTTCCCTTGGCTGACTGAGGAGACAAGTTAAACATAAAGACGAGAGTGAGGAGTGGGATGATAGCCATGTTTGGTAATGATTTACACTTCATCAAGAAGCAGGCGGGAAGCTATGTGGGGTTCTTTGTGCTTTTGTAATTGGTAGTTGCACCAAGATATATAAAGGGGGGGTTAAGTTGGGAAGATGGCCGGCGTCTCCATGTCATTTTATGCAAGTGTTGATTGAAGTGTAGCTAAAAAAGCATAATGGTATGGTCCATCAGGATTTGTTTAAATTGAAGCCACACTCTTCAGACGGCAATGGCCATATGCCAATGGATTGTTTAAAGGATGATGTATTGTTAATTGTCCTCCTGTTCTTGTCTGAGTCTATATAATAAAATGATCAATTTGACTGATGATATCATGCGCTATAATCTTCATTTGGCCATCCTTTTTTTGTGGATTTTGTGTTTGTATTGAGATGTAACATGTGGTGATTGGTAATAAAGTGGCAATATCAGCAGTCATTGTTTTTGTGTTTGAATTGAGATGTAGCATTTTGTGATTGGTTGTTACTGATAGAGGTAAACTTACAATGTTAAGTTTTGAATAGAGACCACATCCTTAAAAGGTTTAAAATATATGGAATCTGGAATTCCTCTCCACCCAAATGTAGTAACTGATATGCACTAGTAGTAGTAATTAACCAGTAGCCAGCAGAGTCCTGTAACTTGGCATTTTAGAGTTTTGCTCTTGAGGTTTGATTGCTTGGATAGAGCTATTAGGGCATTGATCACCCAAAGAGTCTCAAATTCTGCAAGTAACAGGACAATTCAAGAAGATTGGGTACTAAATTAAGAGTTTCAATTTGTGTTAATTGGCAGCTTTCTGAATAAGCATCCTTGTATATCCTTTGAACCTAATTATGTGGTGCGAATCAATGTTGCTCCTTGAAGGTCTAATGGTGATGATGCTTCCTTGACGGAGAAGGGTTTATGAAAGGAAAATGATTTAGAGTCAAGGTAATGGAATAGATTCGAAAGGATCACAATGAGTGGGGACGTGAGTCTTACCAATTCGACTTTCTAACTCCCTATCAACACTGTTCATGAAATCTTTTCTTGAAACATAGAGGAATTCCCTCCGAATGTATCTCCATATTTGTAATTCTGGATTCCCACAGGCTCCAAACATCATCATCATTCACTGTTCCTGTAGAAGTAAACAAAATTTGAAATTAATGCTCAGCTTCTCCTTGAATTTCCTGATCCGAATCAACCCAATGACCGTGAGTATTCTCCAGCCCCTTAATTACATTTCTACTCCTTCGTCTCATAGTGGCTGCATGAAAAATCTGGAATTTCTATCTCCAAGTAACATTCACTCTTTTCTGGATTTTTGTTGCCAAAACAGCTCTTCCTTTTTCCATACAGCATTTATTTCTTTCTGTAATCTAGAACACTTCCCTGCCTTGTAGTCAATCTCATTTTCGTTTGCCTCCTTCAGGCGAGTCTCCAACTGTTTAATTTCCACCTGGGAATTCCAATTTTTCTGCCGACTCCACTTGCT
>JAOTQH010000057.1:4466947-4483560 GCA_025631255.1 Cornus kousa | reverse complement strand
AGGTGCGGATTTGAAGAAGTTCAAGTGTTCATGGTTTACTACACTCTAGGATGATGAGAACAATGCTTTAAGAAGGTATGTGAGTGAGTGAGAACACTTAGGAAATTTTAGAAGGTTGAAGGAACATCAGAGTTAACATCTGTTCATTAGGAACCGGTAGGGACTTCATGGTACCGGTAGCCAAATGTTGTTAAAAATGATTTTAACACTATCAATTCTGAACCGATAGTTAGTTCTGAACCGGTAGTTAATTCTGAACCAATAGCCAAAGGTTGAACCGGTAGCCAATGTGCGTCGAAAATCATACTGTCCTTCTTGAACCAGTAGCTAAATCTTGTACCGGTTCAAGAGCCTGAGTCAGTTTTTGGTAACTTGATTTCTTGTTTCGTTTTGATTCCTTTTTGGTCCAGCCTTTATTCTAAATTCTATGCACGAATCCTACTTATTTTGCAAGTGTGTTTAGGTCTTCCAAACTTCTATATAATACCTCTTTCTTTCATTATTGAGGTATGGCTTTAAGGAACATCAATTAAATATTTTGAGAAAGCCTTTAAAAGGATTCTTCAGAAAATCAAACCTGAGTATTCTGATTATATTTTTAAGAGCACACACACATATTCATGAGTGATTTAGTGGTGGTGTTCTACTTCTCATCGGAATTGGAGCTTGATTGAAGATTAAGAGATTCTGACAGAGCAAATCTAATTCTACATCTATTTCAGATATTGAAGAACAAAAATAAAAATGATCACACTTTGAAAGTAGAACTTTCTTCCCATAGCATATAATTTTTACTTTTGCTGTGTTTAACTTTCTGGAATTTCAAATTTAATAGACGGATTCGTACTCCAAACACTACTTTTTTATTTTTGCCAATGCAAGCTTCTAGTTGCCAACCTTTTTAATGTTCCATTTTCTCCCAGAGTGATCGCGTCATTTTCCTATGGTAGATATACTATGAGCCAAAATTAATCTGGTACAAGTATGGATCACTAGTAAATCAAATACTCCAACAAATCCAATAAATTAAAAGAATTCAACCCAATAAATCAAACAAAAACCAAAACCAAAACCAAAAGAATTCATAAAGTACTCGACACACATCAAATTCAAAATATTAAACCATGACAATCAAAAGAATGCCAAAAGCTGCAGCCGCCATCCACCCATAATATCTAGATGCAGCCATTCCTTGTGTGGCTGCAGCAGAGATTGAACCAGCAGGCGTAGGTGCTGGAGCCATTGATTCATGCACAGTTATGGCAAGCTTCTGATTCCCCATCGCACAGTGCTGCCCGACACCACAAATGTACCATTTGTTTCCGGGAGTCTTAAGAGTGATGACATCATTTCCGGTGGTCAGAGCCTCATTGGCCGGTGGTTTAATGCATTGGTCAAATCCAGTTCCGTTCACCTTGAACACGTTGTGGGATCCTTCCGTGTACTTGAAAACTACAATATTAAGAAAGTTGATTTGTATCATTAGTTATAATTTTCAAATTAGTAGTTGTATACTTATTATGCAAAAATAAAAAAATAAAACAAAAATTTATAGTACCATACTATATTACAATGTAACATGAAAAATAAGAGAGAGAGCGAGCTAGTATACTTACCTAGTGTGTCTCCGACCATAAACATTTTCCCCATGGCCCAAGCTTCGTAATCGAAGTTAATCTTCCAACCATCATTGTCTCCGACAATGAATTCTGTGGCAAAAATCGGAGTGATGAGTGCGAGGATGGTGATGATGATGATCTGAGTAGAGGCCATTGCAACTTTTAGAATTGTTAGTAGCTCTAATTTATCGATCAGTTTATATTCTCAGATTGAGTTGCTTATGGAAGTGATTGCCACAAAGGGGAGTATTTATAGAATTCAAATACTAGCAAGGAAAAAGCATTGGACAGGCCATGGACGGCCCCAATAACACGAGTAGATTCGAATGTTGTAATGTGACAACAACATATGCAACACTCCAAAATTTAAGGTTATTGTATATGTTCATACACAGAAATGAGGGAGCGGCAGGCATTTGTGGAAAATTACTGTATAAATTTTGCCGAAAACTAGTCAATCCAAAAAAATGGGATATGGAGACTGACTATTATTATATATTTGATTCAAAAGAACGCGTTTG
The DNA here is from genome assembly GCA_025631255.1 of Cornus kousa. Taxonomy (NCBI): domain Eukaryota; kingdom Viridiplantae; phylum Streptophyta; class Magnoliopsida; order Cornales; family Cornaceae; genus Cornus; species Cornus kousa. Next base: position 4,481,420 of record JAOTQH010000057.1, on the reverse strand, counting down.
AGATAGAGTCGTTGTTGGATCAATTTCACAACCAATGATTTAGAGTTTAGAACCGCCCAATTCTTTGTAGGCCCATAATTGCTACAAACAGGACAAGATCAGTTAACATAACGGTTACTTTTGTTGGGCTTGGGCCATGAGTCATGACACACTCTTCGGTCTACTAATTGGTGTTATGTGTTCTAGAGTTCATACAAATATACAGCCATTCCATGGGGATTTTTTTTTCTTTTCTTTTTTTTTTTTTTTGTGTGTGTGGTGAATTATATTGATTTTTTTGTGTGGTGAAAACGTTAGGGATGTGATTGAGTAGGCGGGATTTGAAAGAAAGCCAAAGTAATAATGTTCAACAATTTATCCATGTATAATTTACCCAAATCTCAAATCTCAAGAGTGATTAGTGTAATTTATCTTCTTTTTTTTTTTTTTTTCCGAATGAAAGTGCCAGAAATAAGAGCATGAATTAGATCATATGATTCTGATTTTAGAATGAAATTTCTAATCTGCTTAGGTTCTAAAAACCAGATTTTCTGCAATTCTTTTTTTGAGAAAAAAAAAAAACAAAAACAGGATTTATTTTCTAAATTGCTGAGATACAGAAATTCCTTTTCTTGAGCCAAACACTAAAAAAATAAATACATTCAAACAAATAAAGCCTTACAAAAATAAAGCTTTTGATTCAAAAGCAGAAAATTACAAATCAGAAGCAATTTTTGATCATACTAGTAAATGTTTTTGAGAAGCACATATCGTATTCCTCCCGTGCAGTGCTCATGCCTTTGTTGACTCAAAATCGACAAAAAAAAACTGTTGCGCATACACCCACATCACAACTTCATGTGTTTGCACTTTGCAGATCAAAGGGGGTATTGAATTTAATCTCATATTGTCGAAAAAATGATCAAATTGTATGCTGAATAATACCACTTCTGACTTTGTCACTACTTTGAAGCCCGTGAAATGCTGAAAACTATCTTTTCACTGTAAAGCAAAATCACTTCTAGTCTTCCAAGGATTCAGAACCTATGACTTAATGGACTTGTAAACCACAAATTATTTGTCTCCTCTCACGAGAACCCCCTCTACAAACCCAACTTTTTTTTTAGGAAAACAAAAAAAAAGTAGAGGTTCACATTTCTTCTACCAAACAAACAACCACCACCTAAAGAAGCTTCCTCTTTTTCCCTCATCCCGTGACAATCAGGAACATTTACACACTACATATGTGTACACAATATGAAATATCAGAGAAAGCATATAAAAGTCCTAAAGACAAGCATTGTACCAAATATTAAACTTGGAGTTCCTTCTGCTAAAACAAAATGGACAATAGAGCAACTCCACCAAGTTCTCTCTCGACTCATTTCATAGATATCCATGAAGTCCTTCCCGAAGAAGAAGAAGAGGAGGAGGAAAGAGTGACTAAAATGGCCGATAAAGCAGAGAAGCGTTTAAACAGGCCTATCAAATTGAAAGACATGAAGAGAAACCATAGAAGTTTCAGCAGGCAAGTGTCGCTGGAGACGGGGTTTTCAGTGCTTAACAGGGAGTCTAAAGCCAAAGACGAAAGGAGGGTGCTTACGAGAAGTGGGAACAGTTTTGGAGGCTTTGGTTCGGCTCATAGAGTTGGCGTAGAAGGACGGAAAGGAGACTTCAGTATCTTTAGGACTAAATCAGGCATTGTAAAGCAGAACCCAAACTTGCCTTTGAGAAAAGAAGGTGAAATGGATTTTCATCAGAAAAATGATTGCTCTGGTGGGGTTGATGAGTCTGATGTCAATAAAAGTGTTCCTGCTGGAAGATACTTTGCTGCTCTTAGAGGACCTGAATTAGACCAAGTCAAGGTAATTCACTAATACAAATTCATAGCTTCTTTTGTATAGTTTTACATCTTTGTTAATCTTTCTGCTATGTAGTGTTGATCATGGCCATTTTTTTAATCTCTTTAATTGATCCCAAATGAAGTGAACACCAAAAAAACCAATTCCCAAGTGTAGAACTGCATGTATATAAATTGGTTCTAATGTTCTCTCATTGATCATATAACATATATATGTATTAACATTAAGAAATAGCAGCAGAAGTTTGCAAATCATATATGGGTATTTAATCAGATTTAATTAGGTCTAGTTGACACCAATGCCTTGTGGATAATTTACCTCTTAATTTATATTTCGCTTTAAACTTTTGCAGGACTATGAGGATATTCTCCTCCCAAAAGATGAGAAGTGGCCCTTCCTTCTTCGATTCCCAATCGGTTGCTTTGGTATATGCCTTGGCCTTAGCAGCCAAGCCATCCTGTGGCGTGCCCTCGCCACAAGTCCAGCCACCAAATTCCTCCACATTACACCTTTCATCAACCTTGCCCTCTGGCTATTAGCCCTGGCAGTTCTCCTCTGTGTCTCCATCACCTACACACTCAAATGCATATTCTATTTTGAAGCTGTCAAAAGAGAGTACTTTCATCCTGTCCGTGTCAACTTCTTCTTTGCCCCATGGGTTGTCTGCATGTTCTTAGCCATAGGTGCACCATCTATGATAGCACCAGAGCCCCTTCACCCTGCCATTTGGTGCATCTTCATGGCACCAATTTTCTTTCTTGAGCTTAAAATCTATGGCCAGTGGCTCTCAGGAGGGAAGAGGCGTCTAAGTAAGGTAGCCAATCCATCTTCTCATCTTTCAGTAGTTGGAAACTTCGTGGGGGCGATTTTGGCTGCAAAGGTTGGGTGGAAGGAGCCTGCTAAGTTCTTTTGGGCAGTAGGCTTTGCACATTATCTGGTGGTGTTTGTGACATTATATCAGAGATTGCCAACAAGCGAAGCATTGCCTAAAGAGTTGCACCCTGTGTATTCTATGTTCATTGCAGCTCCATCAGCTGCAAGCATTGCATGGGAAACTATCTATGGCGAGTTTGATGGTTTGTCAAGGACTTGCTACTTCATTGCATTGTTCCTCTATGTTTCGCTGGTCGTACGTATCAACTTCTTCAGGGGTTTCAGGTAAGCAATGCCACTATAGAATTGTCAAAGATAAGAGCTTTTCACTTGGTTTTTATACCATTTAGTTGAACTCACTCAGCCTAGTGTGACCATCTGAAAAGCTACAAATAATCAAAGCCTTTTCTCCATCAACTGAACAAACATCAACTGAACAAACATAGCCAAAAAAAACTTCCAAGTTGGAGGTCATATAAAAAAGCCAGCTTCTAAAGAGTTTGAGGATTGTATTACAAGAGTCTAAAAATATACTATAATTATTATCAGAGCTGGTGGTCTTACAAATTATTCTTGCTTTCAAAATTTTCCTAAAATTCTGAATATATATACCCTGGTTAACTCTCACTCACCATGTTTTGCAGGTTTTCAGTTGCGTGGTGGTCTTACACCTTCCCTATGACAACCGCATCATTGGCGACCATCAAGTACGCGGAGCAAGTGCCTTGTGTTATGAGCAAGGGCCTTGCACTAACTCTTTCATTCATGTCATCAACAATGGTGTCTGTGTTGTTCGTCTCTACACTTCTACATGCCTTTGTTTGGCATACCTTGTTCCCCAATGATCTGGCCATCGCCATTGCCCTAACAAAGAGAAAACATGGCAAGGAGAAGAAGCCCTTCAAAAGAACCTACGATATAAGGCAATGGACAAAGCAATCTCCTCTCTCCTTTGTTTCATCCATAACCAAACCTACTTCTTCAGCAAAGGAGGAGTCTTATGGAGAGAAAGAAGTCGGGTACTGAACTACCATTAGAAAATGAAATTGATGAATGTCATAGGCTTATAGCCAATACTTTTGTGTTTCCCAACCCGTGGATGTAATTTTTGACCATGAGGAGTCAAATACCTTGTTCATAGATCCCATGGCAGGGAACTATGCATAAAGGCACTTCTAAAGTGAGATACATTTGTATTATGTTCTCTTAAAATAGGTTCCAAAACAGTTACTAGGTTACAAACAAAATACCTTCAAATACCGAACTTATAATTGGTGCAGCCTCATTTCTAGGGTTCTAGGGGTGAGAAGAGCATATATTCACTCCCAAACCAGTATAGGAACTGTAAAAGTTCAACAAACTCTTAAGGAACGAGTATCTTTCATCCATTCACATCACAGTGGTGAGAAGCGAGCTGAATGATTTCACAACACTGTGAAAGAGAACAAAAGACCAAACAATGCTTCACATAATTACCATACAAGAATTTATCCAAAATGAACATGTTAAACAAACTTTTCAGATAACTTCTGTTTATTAGGCATTATCTCTTTCGAAATTTTTTAGCATTAGTGAGACCTCCAAAGAACATAGAGAGATTTGTTTCCTCAAAACAAAAGTTACATGCGCTCTTCACACTATAGAATGTTGGGAAGAAAATCCTATGATGAGGAAGAGGCCGTAAGAGCTGTACAACAATAGCCTTTTAACATATATTGACAATTTGACTGAGGCTACAGTGTATAAACAGATTAACACATTTTTTTGTGAGGTCAGTTTTTGGAGTTAAAAGAATGATTTTTAAGCTAAGATGTGGATTTTGTGATCTTGTATACAGGCAAAGGAGCTTGACATTTGTTATGTACTTATCACTACTCAGTATTATCTGTCAAATCTTCCATCAATTGGCAGAAATTTGAAGCCTGAAGTCAATGGCAAACACCACTTTTAGAAATTTTGCCCCCTTTTACTCTAGCGAATGCCCAAACTCCTGTTCCAATTTCAAGGTCTAGCTTATAAATACAGAATATAAAAACCAAATAACGAAAGCACCAATTTGTACATTCATTTTCATGTACCTGTTCATGCCAGAAAAGGGACCACCTTCAGCCCCATCATTCTCAAACTGAATTTGCTTTCCCCCAAACGAAAGTGGTTTTTCTTTCACCAAATGTTTTATCTGCAGAATGAACTTGTGATTTGTGGTTGCAAGCATAACATGGGACAAGAAAGATAGCTTATTACATAAAAATGCCTTCTCACAGAACACAATATATTTTAATAAATAATACATAAAGAAATATTCATTGGAGATGCCATACTCACCTCATGTTCTTGTTGGAAAGAACCCAATCTATTCTCTTTTGAGCCCTTGTACCAAAAGACAAATAACTCAATAAAATATTAGAAATTTTGAATCAAAATCAATGAGACACTTGTTCGTTACAAGAATAAGAAGGAAAGAGTAGAACCTTTGTAGGTATACAAGTAGGCCGAAGCGATTTTAGCTGAGATCCACCATTCGGTTGGCGTTCGCTCAGAGAAAGCTGGCAATTGTCCAACAGATAAAGATATCACGGAAAAAGCATTTGTTTACAATTATGACAAGGATGAATCCTGGAAAATAATTCTAGAATCCAGTAGTAGAGTCACAAGAAACTGTGAAATACCATACTTATATCGAGAATTATTGTTCAAAATTGTTAACTAAAGAAAATTAGAAGGAAAAAAAACACACACACAATTTTGTTTTTCTCTGTTTCTGTAGGCGGTCACACTAGAACTCAACATTTATATATTCAGGTTTACCTTGTTAAAAAGATCTATAGGTGGATTATGCGGAACCCTTTTCTCTGTATGAAAATTGAATTCCTGTAGAAGTTCATGATATGAGAACAAAAAACATGGTGGCATTTTGAATTATCAATCTTAAATATACAGCAGGCAGAAAATCATCCAATGACTACCATAGGTACTGTGATTTCTCTCTTGCTATTCCGGAAAACCCCAATATCCCCTTTACTTGAAAATATCTGCATTTAAATGCAAAGAGGCTTCACTTTTGGAATTGTTCATATTTATTATGTGTGTGTGTATCAAATAATACAGTTACATCTATAATATTTTACCTTCCTGTTGAGAGGACGAGCTTTAAAGTAGTGAACTGGTTCACTTTTCTGCTGCTTGGGAGCATCCACAAAATTTGATCTGACCAAAAGAGAAGTATGTTCCAAGTAAAACCCAACCATCCCGATTAATACAATGTTGAAGGGTAATAAGAGCAAATTGGGTGTGTGAGTTCCTTGCCATAAAAATAAATAAAAAAATAAAAAAAAAATGTGATTGAGCATTTTTTTACTTCATACACATGGATTTCAGTTATATACTGAGCTACAATTATTAATTGATAAGAACAAATACTAACTACTTTGATGACAACAAACATTCAAATTTTAGATTAGAAAAAGAAAAATAAATAAATAAATTTGAATGGACGAAATTCGCTCCGAACGAAGAGTAGTCAAGTGATCCTTTAAATGCATTGCCAACATGTTTTCTGTTTCTAAAAGGTTAAAACATGGATTATCTATAGAACTTGGGGCACACAAGGTTCTGAAATAAAAAGAAAATAAAGGTCTAAAAAAGAGACATAGTACTCCGTATCATAGAAAATCATTCCTGCAGTCATACTTTTCTTTTTTTTTTTCCCACCAAATCTTGTTCTTTGACTTTTCAAAGTGGACAACTTTTACGGGACACCCAAGAAGGAAAGATGGACCATAAATAGGGAAGGGGGGATACCTTCTGGATCCTCCGTTTCCACTTTCTGCAATTGAATTAGCGCTAGGTTTGTGCAACACCTGCAACTACAGAACTTCAGTACCCAGAAGGTTAAGGAGTCAGATAAACAGATGAGAACACAAATCTATAAATTCAAGAGTAACCTTATCAGAATTACTGGAATAAATTGACGATGAAGAAATTGCAGAAGTGTGTTGCATAGCCCTCTCTGATGTTTTCAGGTGAAATACCTGAGAACCAATGAGATGAATAAAAAATCTTAGCTGCAAAAAGTATGCAAAAAGATTTTCTGCAGAAGTCACTGCTGGTCATGACAAGAGAAAATTATTCAACTACAAGGATAAATAGGAGAAGAGTTTGAGCACGCACTTGAGTTTCAGGCAACCGCATAGTGCTTCTTTTGGAGGGTACCAGTGAAGGAGCCTCAAGAATCTGCAAGTATACCATGTGAAAGTAATATTACAAAAGACAGTGGAGGAACTTTTGAATAAAAATGTTATTTGTAAAGCATAACTACATACTTTTCTATTCAATGGAAGCGCTTTGAATCTGCAAGCAGTTGATGTTGATGTTACATGTTCAGCTTCTGTACTATTTTTTGGCCTGAAATTTAAACATCAAATGTGCATCCTGAGAACTATTGTCTTCTGCTCAAGGGTATGATAGAACATGAACAGTAATTTAAGTAAACTTAACCTTCTCCTTTGCGCCCTATGTGCTGTTTCAAGGTCAGGCTCTCTAGGAATAGTAAGCTTCACCTTAGGATGCAAAGAATTTCCATCAACAGTTCCATCCTGCAAGATCATCAAAAATTATTTTGAGAACTCCAATGGAACATTAAAAACGTCCCCATGGAATAGATTGTCGTGTAGTGACATCCTCTTCCCTTGCCGCCTTCTCTCAATCTCACTCCAATAGTATAAAGGACGATATTCAAAATACATTGAAAATATTGTCTATCCGTAAAATTCATTTGGCAACTCCATGCATCAATCATTCCGAAATGAACAAATGCATACAAAGTTACTATTAACGTGCAGCCTGTGAGCCCTCAGGATGAGGCATCAATTTATGATTGCCTTCCTGTTATTAAACAAAACCTCCATATTGATCAGCTTACCAAGTGCATAATCTTCATCTCTTATGAAATTATAGAACTGACATTTAGTCTAGATAAACCAGGAAACATCAAACTTGAATCTTAATGAAAAATGTGAACCCGAACTATGCACATTAGTGCTGCAACTATTTTGTGACAAGAAAGCACAAAATATTTACCATCCAGTCCCCAACAAAACTGCCCGTAATTTTGTATCTACTCCAACTTTTTGAATGGCAATTATGCCATGCAAGATTGACAAAACTGCCTGTAATCCTTTTACAATCAATATGACATTCACGAAAACAGGCTCCAGTTATCTGTCACTTCTCTATATACAAGAATAATTTAAATTTTCCATCAATGATCTTTTGAAATCTTAAAAACGAGTAATAGAGAGTAGAGACCCTAAAATTCCATAAAAATAATGATAATATAAATAACAACTACAAAGATGGAGCTGCAATCATCTAAATTTGAAAGCTAGACAACATGGGAAAAAAAAAAAAAAAACATTCAAAATTAAATTATGAAGTATCACACAACTATCATGAATTCAAAAGGCAAATGACAACCACCAACCAGTAATCTTCAAGGATCATATAAAGATCATGTAAAAGGATCTATTCAAATTATTTAAAGTAATAATAACCTTGAAGAATAATATAAATCTCCATATTCCCCATCATACCAATCTTACACTCAATAAAGTAGACAAAAAAGGGGGGCAACGAAAGTGATCAAATTCAACTCTCTAATGACCAATACATGATAAACAATTTAGTAAAAATTCCTTTAAAAGCTACCCAGGGGGTAAAAAATTCCTTTAAAAGCATAGGAAAATTGGCGCAAACCTTGACTATGCTAGCTCCACTCAACCAACAATTATGTCACGATTCACATATATCAAATGTACTTACAGCTACCATAAGATAGAAAGTGGGGGGGAAAAATCCACGTTGAATCCCAATACATTTTCAGAAATTCTTTTGCCTAATTCAGACAATGGAAGTGATAGAATGCTCTATTAACCCGTGTGTGATATCCTTGCATGATACCCTTACATGCAAATGGCACAAATAACTGGATCAATTTTTGCAGAGAATTTTTGCATAAATAACCGGCCAACCCTATTAAATTGGGAATAAGTTAAGGATGACGATGATGAATTTTTGTAGAGAACACAGGAAGGGGTAATGGAGACCTTAACAATTCTTGTTCAAATGATTTATCAGTTATGCCATTATGGTTATTCTTGCCACATTCGCATCAAAAGAATATATGGCAACCATAAGATAGAAATTAACCATGTGGGTAATCCACAACAATTTACAACCTAAATACACTTTCCATGTGAATTCCACTAAATTCTAAACGAAGTTTCTGCCTTGCCTGATTTCGTAAACTCAAGGGGTTCACATAACAAGCCAAACGCAGACTAAAAAAAATTTAAGAAATAAATTTAAAAGAAAAAAGACTACCTAAAATGATGAAGTGGTCTTTTAGTATTGTAGCATATCTATTACTGTTACTTTTTCTTTTTTTTTGGTTTAATCATAGTGGTAAAAGTGTTCTGTTCCAAAAGCCACAGGTTTTGGATGGAAATTGATAGACGTGAGACCTTTAGATTTTAAACATAATTTTGATTTCATTTAATGTTGACCCATAAATAAGTTGGTCAATAGGTTTTGTGAACAGACCATTTATCAGTCTGTTTTGGATATTTTTGTAATTAAATTATAAAAGAAAAATAGACAACAAATTAAAGTAAGGCAATAACAATGATCAATAACTTACCCTTTTAGGTGCTTTGTGAACCAAATTTGTTTGTTGCTTTGTATCACCAACCTGTTATGCAAAAAAAGTAGGCTTTTTTCAGGAAAATCTGGAACAGATGGCCAAAATAATTCCAGACCAAATATTATTTTGATGAAGTGTATGTACATATTAATATACCTTCAAACTAACATATCAAACAGAAAGAAGTAAAAATGGAAGAAGCAAGATGCATGCACCCTTTTACCCAAAAAAAAAAAAAAAAAAGAAGCATACGCCATGTACAGCACAATCATGATAGACTGAAATTCAAAGAAATTGCTGAAACCTAGAGGATGTTAGAGGCACATTTAGCTCCAGAAGTACGATCTATATTCTCGTCAATGTAACCCAAATAATGCTAAGCAAAGATCCTGTAACCAATAATGGTAACTACTTATACTAATAGTCAGGCAACCCTTCATCTATAGTAATTCATTGGAACAAACACAAACTGATTTACTAAATTGTATCTATATAATCATATGAACACTTAACATATGTCACTCTGTGATTAAAGGTTAGTGTATGAAAACTGCATACACATTCCATCACATAAGTAGAAACATGCTCCGAAAATAGAACAATAAATAAGGAATCTAATAATTAGCACACATAATTTCCATTACATTATTGCCAGAATAAGCAATCCAACAGAAACAAAATGATAAAATAACGACTTTGAACCTTCCGTAAGTGACCTCCCTCAAGCTTTTGTCTCTTAGCAGCTTGGATCTCTATCCCGCACGGATTATTTGAATTTCTCTCATTGTTTCCAAACAACTTCTCGAACCTACTTCTCACATGCAATAAAGTCATCAGAGATCAAGGATGGAACAGGTAAAAAAAAACAAAAATAACAATGGTGGCCTCCATATGTTTGAAAATTGGCGCACCCCACTTCTCAAACCTATTTCTCACATGTAATAAAATCATCAGAAATCAAGGATGGTACCGGTAAAAAAACGAAAAAAATGAAACAATGGTGGCCTCCATATGTTTGAAAATTAAAGCACCTCCTCTTGTTAAGGCAAGGATTAGATGGTAGAGGTAAGGGGGGAAAAAATAAAAAACAATGGTGGTCTCCACAGGTTTGAAAAATGGAGCACCTCTTCTTGTTGAGGCAAATAAAGTTTGAATTGATCGCATTGCAGAAACCTTGTTGAATTAAACATCTTGCTTGGAAATGCGGCATTTTCACTGGAAAATGTCTCATTATGTCAAAGCTTTCAATATTCAAAGTCCTTCGCTGATTAGATTCACCGAAGGAAAAAACAAAACAAAAAGCAATATTTACATTGTGCCTACCGGCTGTCAGTTTTTTTAAAGGTCAGCCTAATGTCCAAACAATTTTATGAAACTACAGAAAGGCATTGTACATTGCTTACAAACCTAAAATTTTCCAATGATTACCTGGGATTGGCCACTTGACGTGGTTGATTTTGCTTTGCCAACTGACTTGCTGTAGGTTTCATCAGAGTTGAGGTCCTTGGAAAAGATGGCTTCATATTGGACTTAGTTTTAGCTTTTGTATCATCTTTGTTCATGTGATTATAAAATGTCAAACCTAAAAACGAACAGGAGATAAGCACATAGGGATATGATGCTAAAGGAAAGAGAAACAGGATTAAAGAAACCTGATTAAACAATGACACATGCAAATTGTACCAAGTGGAAGGCATTATATAGAGTATAAGTAAGATATGGAGCAGAGAATCAAGGAAACACAAGCACTTGAAGCATAAATTAGTTATGTAAGCTGAAACTCTTCAATCAAAAACAAAAGGGACTTAAAGAAAACAGATATAGTTTAAATTCAAAGAGCAGCTGAAGAGACTGAGCTGTCAAATTCTAGAAAAAAACCTCAGCAACACCACCCCAGCACAAGCACCAGAATGATACTAAATGGCACAAAGGAAGAAACCAAAACACCTGTGGTTAATTGCTGGGGTTGAATGTGAAATTGATTTTGAAATGCTTGCAAATTGCCACTACGTAAGTTGGTGAAAATTTCCTCATCCATTTCTTCACTATCTGTAAGACAATATGACAAAACGCAAACAGTGTATCATTCTTCCAGATAAAAAGGCTGAGAATATAACCAAAAATTTTATCTTAAGTGTGCACCATGTACACTATAAAGAATAACTATCTCATTGCTGAACATCTATTACAGGTTTCTTAATAAGAGTTTGCTTTCTGATGTCAAATGGGGATGAGCAAGACAAATAATAATAGCACCAAAAGTGTAAGGCTTTCAGTTGTGGCCTTGGAGGTTGTCTAAACATAATAAAGACAAGACAGTAATTAAGACGAATAAATCAGAACAAAGATGAGAAAGACATAGGAGCACGTGTAAACACCATATAGATGCTGAGAAAGATTTTTGCGAGACATAATCATAGGACAAAGCTCATTGAATTCATTGTTTTACCAAGAATAACATCACAAGCTTTTTACCAACTTAAGCCAAAATGACTAACTCGGCAAGGTTTACATAGAATAACATCACAAGCTTTTTACCAACTTAAGCCAAAATGACTAACTCGGCAAGGTTTACATAGAATCATATTACAAAAGTTTCTAGACCTGATTGAGTTGATATATATCCAATTTCAATAATAATAATAATAAGACCAATTATATAGATACTCTTATACTCTCAATGTTAAGTTATTAACCTAGCAATGAATTAAGGTTAAGTTTTTCAAGTGAAAAGAGAAAACAAAGAAAGGTAAGTTATAATGCCACCTAAAAAAAAGAGCATCATAACCAGTAAACGAAACAGCTGGAAAAAGAAGATATATGAGATAGAAAGAAAAAATAAGAAACAATCAGAAAAATTGTCAGGAAGAAAGTGAAATTGTTGTGATTTTGCAGGGTAATACGAGAAAGAGAATTTAAGACATCAAAAGCATTGAACACAAATCTAAAACACAAGAGTTGGTCGTAGTTCAACTTTAACTAAGATTACATCATAATAGAAGCATATAAATACATATATTAATTATGAAATCAATCTAGAACATCAGGAATGGAATGAAATACAAGGATAACCTAACTTATATAATAAAATATATACATCAGCCAATGCCTATTAGTCACATACTTTCTTGACAAAGATGCGGTTGACAAAATACTTCTACACAAGACATATGGTACTATCAAAAATAAAAGAAGAAGTTCAAAAAATAATAAATAGCTTAACATTATTTAATCATGCTAAAATAAAATATACCTCTTCTGTTAGCATCCGTTATAGAAAAGGTTTCGTCCAGCCCAGCATCAGAGTCATTATCAGGCAGAGTCGTGTTTTCTGCCTCTTTAGTTTTCGGAGAGACATTTACATTTTCCAGTAGGATGTTCTCTCTTTGAGCTAACCTCATTACAAAAGCTGAAACAAAAAAAGGTTTAACAAGTAAATATGGAAGAAGATTATCTACAAAATACCCATTTCGTTTTTCAAACAGAATTGCAAAATTGTCCGCATAAATAAAACCTCAAAAGGGAAATTTTCAAATGTCCTTCTCGAGGTTTTGGTTCAATCACAGTGATAAAATTGGTGGAAACAACTTTTACGCCTGAACTTTTTTTTTTTTCTTGGACTAATTTTGGGGAAATGTTTTGCTCCAAAACAATGTAAACTTGGGTAATAACTAATCATATGACCCAAACCATTAACCATTGCCAATAATAAAACAAATTTTATATGTAATGAAACTTTTTAAAGCTACAATCAATCAAACACCACTACAAATGATACCAAAAAGAAAAATCAAGGCATCAAGATTGATTATTGCTTCAGAATCATCTACAGCTATAACATAGAGCTCAAATGATGCTAAAATCAAAGCAGAAATTAAAATAGGAGATACAAATAATCAAACATGAGCAAAGACACAGTAGGGCTTAGTGATGAGACACTTGGGAAAAGGTGGATAGCTTTCAACAGATTCAAACCACAGCGCGGCTTCACGAGTCTCGGCGAGTGACTCTTCTTGGCTGAAATTGAAGAACCGAGCGGCATCGAACTCGTAGTTAAGATCGATTTCAACAACCGTGAAGGTAAGCTCAATTATTTCCTCCATTTCTTCATCCATATCTCTCTACAATGCTGGACTGTAACACTCTCAAGCCAACAAAATAGACGCCTGCAGCAGTAACATCCAAACACACACACTCTCTCTAATTTATCTCTCTATAACCCTGAATTTGGTTGAGAAGCATGGACCCAGGAACTGGTCGCTCATCAGGAAATCGATTCCGAGTCGATCGGGGAAGTCGTCCGGATTCGATTTGAGTGATTCGAGCCTTTCCGGCATTCCTTCGTCGCATGTTTTCAGACCCGTGCCGAGAACCGTCGGGGTAGCCCCTGCGATGCCGCAAATTAGGAACGCAGTGCTGAAGCAGATTGGGATTAGCAGATTGGGATTGTGTATGTGTGTGTATATATATTTGTATGTGTGTGTGTGTGTGTATATATATATATATAAAGCAAACCATTTCAGCCTCCATGTCTCTCTCGTTCTCAACTCTGAACTTACCCCCCCTCTCTCTCTGTGTGTAATTGCAAACTGAAAATACAAGGCTAATTTTGTCTCTCTCATAAATGGTTCCGTTTCCCCTCAAATCTTCTCAAAAGTGGAAGGATTTGATTTTACTGTTTTGGAGAGATTTGGAGGGATAGGCTATGTGATACTCCTCAGATCCGAGACGCGGATTGATTAGGCCCAGGCCCAAACCCGAGGGATATCAAACAATTAAAGTATGTAAAAGCAAGCACAGAATAGTAAATGAAATAATAAGATAGAAAAATTAAAAGAAATATTAATTATAAAATCCTTCACGTGTAACCGAATAATAAAACTTCAATCCTCCAAAAACTTCAAGTTACATCTCGGGAATCCCAATAGTGGACCCCTAACCAAAAGTCTAACTGAAACTGAAAACTGAAAAGTAAATCCAAGACTAAAGCACTGGAATGAGATCCTACGCTGTGGTAAGTGAAAGAGAGTCTCTGCTAGCAAAGTCAAGCCTGAGACTG
>JAOTQH010000057.1:4454990-4466847 GCA_025631255.1 Cornus kousa | reverse complement strand
TAGTTGGGACTTACACACACTACACACACTGCCTCCACTAAACTCCTGACTTCCCTTTAGAAAGTAGGAATTTGATACCGTTAGGAGTGCAAAAGCAATTTGGTCATTTTATGAATTTTTTTTTTTGTAAGTTTTGATAAAGAGGGGGTTATTAAGCATGCACCCAAACCTGAAGGGAGGTCAAAACAATAAATGTGAAACGTTTCACTTGTGTGAGATTTATCCAAAACTGATGGGAGGTCAATATAATTTATCCAATAAAATATGATGTATTATACTTTATATTTTTTCTTTTATATGTGAAAATTTCACATCACTTGTAACACCCTTGTTTTTCCTTGTAACAATCTTCTCCATCCAAACGCACTCGTTTCGATCGGACGACCTTGCTTACCCGGACTGCTGACTCGGACCCCTTCGAACATGACACCAAATTAAATGAGTTTGGTTCTGATACCAAAAATAATGAGCTGAGTGTTTCACGATCCGACTCATACTATTAAACTATTAAATTGAACAAACACCCCATTCATGTATACCTATTTTACTTTTTATTGAACTCAATGTGAGATAAAACTCTATTATAATAACTACCAAGATTGAAAAGGAATAATGTAAAATCGCAAATCAAACATCATACAAAATACATAATCAACTTAAAAAATTTAATATTAAGAACTTAGTCGAAATGAATAACGAGTAGGGATGGCAACGGGGTGGAGCGGAGATCTCATTCTCCATCCCCATATCCGTTGAATTTTTCAATCCCCAGCCTTGCCTCCATCCCTGCTTAAAATTTCACCTCCACCCCAATACTTGCCCCCGCCCCCGACCCCTTATCCCCGACCTCGATTAATATATATTATTTTTTAAAAAAAAACATAATTTTTTTTTTTATTTTCATATATATACTAAATCTAATTTAGTAATAAATTATTAAATATAAGAGTATATTAGTAATTTTACACTTAATCGGGGCGAGACCTGTTTACTCCATTCCCACCCCCGCCTATGGGCGAATTTTCAGAATTTATCCCCATTTTCATTTCTGTTTACATAAAAAAAATTTCCATTCCCATTATAAACGAACAGGGGCGAGGACCAGGACGGAGAATTAGCCATCCCTAATAATGAGTAGCTTCCCCTGTGTATTCCTTTTTAATAATAATAATAATAATAATAAAACTTAAAGAAGTTTGTTGTGGTAAGTGTAGTATTTGAATTACTAGTATTAACTAATTTCGACAATTACAAACCCACCAAAGGGGACATTTCGGTAAACTCACACTATCCCCAAAAAAATCCCAACAACTGGATCCACTCTCCGCCCCGCAAGCAAGGAACGGCGCAAAATCGTCAATTATCAGTAGCAAATTGAAATTGAATATATATAGAGAGAGAAACATGTACATATAGAGAGAGATAGTCAGCCACCCTCTCGGTTCTACTCCCCCATCAAAACAAAGCAAGCATTCTCTTCTACGACACTCCTTCGCACTCTCCGTCCCCTCCGGCCACCACAACCACCATTTATTGTCGTCAGATTCCGGCTGTTCACCATGTCCCAACCATGACCCGGACTCGAATCCCCACCGCTCAAACCGACGAAGACACCACAAAACCAACCACCACCACCGCAGGTGGCGGCGGAGGAGCTACTACAGCCATGAGGGTCATCGTGCCCTTACAAGGAGTGGTTCAGGGCAGAGGAGGCCTCGTTCTGGGCTCAGTCATACCCTGTGCTCTCTTCTACTTCTGGCAGCTATACCTCAAACGCAACCGTTCTGAGCCACAACCACCGCCGTCGGAGGTAACGGAGTTATCTTCTGGGTTGTCCAGGTCTCAATCTCGGTCTGTTCTCTCTCCAAGAGGAAGTGGGACAGCTTATATATCTTCCAGGGCTAATTCTATTGGTAAGCAAGCAGATAGTCCTTACCATGTTGGATTGAAAAGGGTTTCCGAAAATCCGTATGATGAAGCAAGTAATCCTGATGGTGTTATGCAGCTTGGATTGGCTGAGAACAAGGTGAGTATGTGTGTTTATGTACATATACATACAATTACATATACATACAACATTGATTGGAGTTGATTGATTGATATTTATAGTTTTTAATTGATGATTTTGCTGTGTTTTGATTGATGAGTTTTGGGGTTTTGATGAATATAGTTGTCCTTGGATTTGGTTCAAGACTGGCTAGCGAAGAATGCGAAGGATTCAATTATTGGCAGAGATTTGAGTATAAGTGGAATTGCATCCTATCAGCCATTTGATGGTTTGATGGAGTTGAAAGTGGTATTGTTAAATCTTTCTCTGTTTCAATGGATTCAATGTGTCCTTTTTGAGAAGTATGTATATTCATTGTTGCTCATATGTTTTTGTATTTCTTATATACTTATTCACTGTTACAATTGCATTCAATCTGTAGTTATATTACATTGTGATTATATCCAGGCAATTTTATAATATAACTAGACATTATAATTAATCATGTAGTCATGAGTCAATCTCATTCCCTGCTTAGATGGTTTACTTGCACAATCTTTCATGGGTGTATTAATAACAGTAGCTTATGTGACACTTAAGTCTGTTGCAAAGCTCATTCACTTTTACAATTGCAATCAATATGCAGTTATATTACATTGTTGGTTATATCGAGACCAAATTTTAATTTAACTAGGCTTTATAATTAATCATGTAGTCATGAAGTCAATCTCATTCCCTGCTTAGATGGTTTACTTGCACAATCTTTCATGAGTGTATTAATAACAGTAGCTTATGTGACACTTAAGTCTGTTGCAAAACTTTTATACAGCTGTAAACTCTACTTTTTTAATGCATGACTCTCACCTGAGATGGATTTTGAATTTTTGATGCGATGTTATTAGCCATGAGACCATGGTGTTTGTTTACTATGTCAATTAGCTTATGGAATTGTTAATATCCTAGCAAAAAAATCATTTTAATAAATGAGGAATCGTCATGTTATTTGAGTGAACTA
This sequence comes from Cornus kousa, assembly GCA_025631255.1. Classification (NCBI taxonomy): domain Eukaryota; kingdom Viridiplantae; phylum Streptophyta; class Magnoliopsida; order Cornales; family Cornaceae; genus Cornus; species Cornus kousa. The sequence continues at coordinate 4,463,845 of JAOTQH010000057.1, read as the reverse complement.
TGTCATTGATCATATATGAAGTATTTCACTTAAAAAATATTGCAACCTGAGGATAATGCGGGCTGGATATAATGCATGCATAGTAGGTGAAAGTGTGGGGCCCAATTTTAGGTCTTTCTAAATCTCAGAGAGTGCTTAAATGAATGAAATTACAATAAAATTCGTACCTATTTTTATTCGATTGGTATTGGGTTTATAGGAACTAGGGCTAGAAAAAGAGCGGGTTTGGAACAAATTCATGTCCATTTAGATTCAAATCCATATCCGGATCTGATTTCAAGTCGGGTCATGTGGACATGATCCATATCAGACCCATATATAATTTAAACAGGATCCATATAGAGTAAAATATACTTAATTCGGGTGGGTCTTGAGTAAAACTCAATCTATTTAAGAATCACCTAAATCACATCCAGCTCGAATCCACAACAGACCTTTCAACGAAAATCCATACCCCGCCTGTTTTTCATTTGAATTCAGTTACAATCAAACTCGTTAAAATGGACTTCTGGTCGGATAGGATCTCAGGTCAAATCCGCTCCATTTCAAGACCTGATATGAACTAACCAACTTTGGCAATTGCTACTTTCTTAATTTTTATTTAATCGACAAACTTCACCCCTCCACTTATGATCTTTTTATTATTATGCTACAACTGCTTTTTCCTACTTAACATTAGAATTAAAAATTTAAAAAAAATTTGTGTTGCAAAACTTGCTTAGTATGCAAAGCCTGTTTTACCGCTTTCTTTCGATTTGATCTTTGCAAAATGGAAGAGTGGATGAAATTAGTTTGAGCCTGGACAGTTAGATAGTTATATCTCAATAGCCTGTGATGCTTGTATTCTTTGACCCTCAAACTGTATCAATAAAATGCAAGGATTTGATAAGAAAAATGTATCTGACCATTGTATCCACCTTCTGATAGAAGTTTTTCCATATTGACCATGTGCATATGGTAACTTTAAAATATTGTTTTATGAAGGCTTTTTTTATAGTTTTTTACTCATCGTTGTAGTCTACTTTTGTCTTATTATAGTTAAATGTTTGCTTTAGTGGCTATGTTTAATGCCACTTTTTCTTGTTATTATTTGTTGTGTTCATAATTCCTGGTCTCAAATGACCAAACAGCTGCATTTGTATATGAGTGTACACCAGTCAACGTAAATGGAAGGCCTAATTTAGATATGGATTTCTCTCCTTTTCTTATTCCTCTTTGATGAACTCTTGGATTTCTGTTTATATATAAATTTTCATGGATGCCAAATTTTTTTTTTTCTCGGCACATACTTGTTTACTATGTATGACTATGTATTGTAGTGTGCCTTTTATAACTTTGAACATCATATTTCTTCAAATCCTCGTGGACAGTAGATGATGCTTTCCTGTAAAGGAATAGAATTTGTTGTTGTATCTCTTTGAATTGCTTTGTGCTCCTATCCTAATTTCAGTTGTACTGCAGGCTGTGGCTGGATTTATGTCTCAAGTCATGGAAGGATCAGTGTCTTTCAGCCCATCACAAATTGTATTAACAGCTGGTGCAACCCCTGCAATTGAGATGCTCAGCTTCTGCTTGGCAGATGTGGGAAATGCATTCCTTGTTCCCTCACCATATTGCCCCGAGTAAATTTTTTATCTCCAAAACAAATTTCTCCTCTTAATCGCTATTTATCCATTATAGAAACTGAATTCGAAAATAAATATGCAGTCTTGACAGGGATGTGAAATGGCGAACTGGAGTAGAGATCATACCTGTTCCTTGCCGCAGTGCAGACAGCTTCAGTTTAAATATAACTTCTGTTGATCGAGCATTTAACCAGGCAAAGAAACGTGGCCTAAAAGTTCGTGGGATTATCATTTCAAACCCCTCAAATCCTGTAGGTACTCTGCTCAATCGGGAAACACTTTACAGCCTCTTGGACTTTGCTACAGAGAAAAACATCCATATTATCTCCAATGAAATATTAGCAGGATCCACTCACGGAAGTGAAGAGTTTGTCAGCATGGCAGAAATCATGGAGTCGGAGGATTTCAACCGGAATAGAGTTCATATAGTTTATGGACTTTCCAAAGACCTATCCCTTCCTGGTTTTAGGATAGGGATTTTATATTCCTATAATGAAAATGTGCTTTCTGCTGCTAAAAAATTGGCTAGATTCTCGTCCACGTCAGCTCCAACCCAGCGTTTGCTTATCTCCATGCTCTCAGATACAAATTTCATTCAGAAATTTATCAAAACCAATAGAGAGAGGCTCAGCAGGATGTATATTAAGTTTGTGGCAGGATTGAAGGAATTGGGTATTAATTGCACAAAAAGCAGTGGAGGTTTCTACTGTTGGGCTGACATGAGTGGATTAATCCGCTCATACAGTGAGAAAGGAGAGCTTGAGCTTTGGGATAAGTTGTTGAACGTAGCTAAGGTTAGCATAACTCCTGGATCATCCTGTCAATGTATTGAACCTGGGTGGTTCCGGTGTTGTTTTGCTACGATAAGTGAAAAGGACATTCCTGTAGTTATGGAACGCATTTTGAAAGTTTCTGAATTTTGTAAAACTCGCAGTTGACATGGTACTGATCCATTATATTTCCAGTTAAAGAATCGTATCACCCAAAGTCTAAGTTGCCTTGGGTAGAAGATGCTTTTTTTGATCACCCACAGTCCACAGACTAACCTGCCTTGGGTAGAAAATGCTTTTGTGGTGATTTTTGAGTGGCAGGCACGGTTTAGAAGCATTCGTTGCGCTTTAGGCCGAAATAAGAGTGCTGCGAAAACAATGGACTAAGTTGCCTTGGAATTGTTATGTCTTTTGAGGTTTATATAATGCAACTTGTGCGCATCTAAAAGATCTGAAATTGAAATGAGGAGGTGGTGTTGAGTTACTTGGTAAGAGAGAGTGATTCAGAATCGTAGAACCGTAAATCAAATGTCATGTACCAGTTGTTGTCTATTACTTGCCGCCACAGTTTATTCTTCTTTCTTCTTTGTCATCTCGAAACGTGTAGATAATCCTTTCCCATAGTCTGCAATTTATCAACCGTACTTGCCTCAAAATGTGAAGATTGTAGATAGGCATTTACCATTGATGCAAAAGCATGCAAGTAGTGACAATATTTAATTAAATTCATTCCCCAATCTTTCTGCAGAATATATACACATGATTTGCATATACTTGAAAGTTACATATGGTTCTTTCTTTGATGAATGATTCTTTTGTTGCAAGTTGAGACAAATGTTCAATGAAATTCAGTTCCAATAGTTTTGCAGAATATATATAAATGATTTGCATATACTTCAAATTATAAAGGATTCTTTCTTCCAAACAGATTCTTTTGCTGCCACTAAATGCAGATTCATCCACTTCACAGACATGTGAGAAGAGAATTTGCTTTCCACTTTATGTACGCAAAAATGTTAGATAGCAAGCAGCCAACCATTGGCACTACATGTCACTTTCTTTTTATTCCAATTTAAGGCACTGATGTCCAAATGTAGTTGATGACAGGAGAAAAGTTGAAACCAAAAATTAGGTATGGGTTCTAGATTTGAAAATAGAATCTTCTCTGAGCAGTCTATGCCAAATAACCCCAATATCAACCATCCAGATTATCATAGCTCTGTATCATTAAAAGGCTGTAATTACTTTTGGTAGCAACCAAGACTTGGCCGGTGATAATAAAAGCATGAAATGGGAACTCTTTCCATCAAATCATCCAAATATTGTGGCAAAGGCATTCTTAGAAGCCCTCAAAAGGCCTGTTACCTGTTTCATTAGAGGTGATTTGTCTAAAAAACAACATTAGATTTGAGTCAACTTCATCAAATCCTTGTCTTTGCAAATGAGATGCACCAAAAAAATGAATGATTTATTGAGAAAATTACAAGAAACAATTGATGATGGTAATCTCAAAAAACTCAAAATGAATACAAAAGAATTTTTCTGCTGTTATTTTGCTCTAATTGACTATGGTCTCCTATTCTTTCCACCAACCCAAATTTCATTCCAGCTATGATTGCTAGACTACCATCTTTCATCTCTTGTATCAGGCACTGCCAACTCCACAAAGGTGGTCCAACAGAGGCCCTCCATTACATTCTAATTATTACTATTCCACTCCTGATCTAATGGACTCGAGCACCTGAACAACTTCAGCCATGCTTGGTCTCCTGGAAGGCACCTCAGAAGTACAAATCAATCCCAACTTCATGACCTGAATCAACTCATTCTCTACAAAACCGCGCAAGCTTCTATCAAAGCAATCTGAAGCAATGCCACTCTCTATCAAACCCCTAACATATTCACACAAAATCACAACCTCATTCGCTGCCGGACTTTCCACTGGCTTCCTCCCTGTAACCAGCTCTAATAGAATCACCCCAAAGCTATAAACATCACATTTGTCGCTCAGTCTGAGACTTTGAGCCAACTCTGGAGCAACGTACCCAACTGCATTGTGAAATTTTGTTAAACCATAGTTATCGAGCATGGGAAGCAACTTTCCCAACCCATAATCAGACAATTTGCCCTCATAGTTTTCATCTAAGAGTATATTAGTGGACTTGATGTTGAGATGAAGAACTGGAGGTTTACAGTCATGGTGGAGGTACGCGAGGGCTCTCGCTGTCCCTAGAGCAATCTGAAACCTCCTAGACCAATTCAATTCACTATTGCCGACACCAGTACTTGTGCCAGGATAATTGAGTCCATGTAAATTGTCATACAAATTTCCATTCGGAATAAATTCTGATAAAATCAACTGCATACTAGAGGACCAATAGTAACCTTGAAAAGCAACAAGATTAGGATGTTGAAGGTTTCCTAACCTTCCAATCTCGTGCTCAAATTCTTCTTGGTTTCTCATCCTACCCAAAGTCTCAAGCTTCTTTACTGCAATTGAGATGCCACCTTCAAAATTTGTTTTGTAAACTGTTCCAATTGACCCGCCGCCAATCAGGCACTCCTTGTCAAGCAAAGCTTTGGTGCCAGCTTCCCAATCTTCATACCTTGAGGGCACACTTTTGCTGAAGAGAACCAACTTCCCAATAATGACATTTGAATCCGTGGAACCAACTGGAGTGCTCTCCACAACCACTGTCTCGTCGTCTCTTCTACTTCTGCGAACCTTGATGTTCACAATGGTTATCACACAAACACCAGTAAGAATAACCGCGGCAGCAACAATTGCTACAATGGCAGTAACACTCAACCGCTTAGGTTTTCCCGCTGCTGAAGTAGTGCCATTGCCTGAGCAGGGAGTGTCCAATGGGGCACCACAGAGCCCTGGATTGTGAAAAAATGCTGAGAAATTAAAACGTTGAATGGTAGCTACCGAAGGAATTTCACCTGAGAGGTCGTTATAAGAGAGATTAAAATGAGTTAAATTTGTCAAATTCCCAAATGATAAAGGAATTGGCCCAGACAGTGAATTTTCTGACAGATCCAAAACTTTGAGGTTTGACAAATTCCCAATACTGGATGGTATGCTTCCATTGAGCTGGTTATGATGTAGATCAAGAAGTACAAGGTATGACATGTTATAAATGGTTTGTGGGATTTCTCCTTGTAATGCATTACCAGAAATATCCCTGCAGCAACATTACATAATTGGTTCAAGTTTGATTCTAAGCAATGTTGATGTAATTGGACTTATTCATCGAAAAAAAGAGGGTAATTGGACTCACAGCTGAAGAAGAAACCTGCATTTGCTTATATCGTCTGGAATTTCACCAATAAGGTTGAGATTGTGCAAATCCAGAACTTGAAGCCATTCAATGCTCCCAAATTCTGACGGAATTGTTCCACCGATCGAATTATTCCCCAATCGAATAACCAGAAGGTTCTTCAAATCTGCAATCTCAGTTGGGATACTGCCATTTAGCCTGTTAAACCCCAAGTCCAACATCTCAAGACCATTGCAACTTTTGATGCTCAATGGGATTTCCCCATACAAATCATTTCCTGCAGCATCCAAAGTTTCCAATCTCTTGCTACAAGTTTCAATCTCTGGAATCTGCCCCTGAAACCTATTATGCGATACATTGAAATATGTAATATTGTTCAATCCAAGAACCCCAAAAGGGGCCAACCCAGTGAACAAATTGCTTCCAATATCAAAGAGTTGTAAGCTCTGGCACGCCGAAATCTGTTCTTGAACACTTCCGGTAAGCACATTGCTTCCCAAAGATAGGTACAGTAAACTCGGAACATCGCAAATTTGTGAGGGCAGGCTTCCACTAAGATTATTGAAAGACAAATCAATTCCAAGAAGATTGGAGCAATTTGCTATGGAAAGAGGAATTGAACCAGAAAGATTATTTCTAGAAAGAGAAATGTACTTGGTTTTGTTACAATTGTTGAACAAAGCATTTGGAATCTCTCCACTATACCCATTCCTTGACAAATCAAGAAATCGAATGTTGGGCAAATCACCAACAAACTCTGGAATCGACCCAGATAAGGCATTGGAGCTCAAATTGATCTTCCAGAGTGTCTGAATCTCCCCGTATTCGGACGGAATGTTGCCGGTGAATAGATTCCCAAAAAAGGAAATAATCCGGAGAGCTTTCAATCCCGACAAGGACGGCGACAGAACTCCGGCGAGACTAGTGTTCCACAACACAATCTTCACCACATTCCCATCGGAATTACAGAACACACCCTTGTAATCCTCACAAGGGCTTTTACCTGAATCCCATGAATTCAAGCTGTTGTACGGATCACTCGAAATGTCGGCTTTGAATTGAAGCAAGATCTCCTTCTCGGTGACCGGAAACACTACGGTGAACTCCAGAAAACTGAAAACGAACCAGAAGAGAATGTGAGGGAAACAGAGCCCGAATCTTTTCATACTCGCAACAGAGTCTCATAAATGCCGGATCGAATTGTGAAAGGTAGAGATCTTCGCTTCTACACATAAGCTTCTGGTTTTATCAAAATTGGTTTCGATTATGAGAAAATGGCAATCGCAACCAAACAGCAACATGTTCACCGTTGAGTCACATTCAAGAAAAAAAGGTTTGCTGAGATCACAATCAGCTTTAGAGTGTTTCTCATTGTGGATCTTATATTGGAGATGAAACAGAGATATGGGGTTTTGGTAGCTTTGTTGGGTCTACCAAAACCCTAAATTGTATGTTTCAAGTGTGTGCAGAGAGAGAAAGGAAAGGGTTGGGGAATGAAAGAGGGGGAAGTTGTGGAGTGATGAATTGCGTTGTTGGCTGGAAAGAGTAACCGGTGAGACAATTAAATACTAACTGATCTGTAAATCAGACAATCGCGACCACGTGGTGTGATGCGTCCCTCTCTGTGTGTATACGTATATCTTATTTACTGTGTGTGCACATATGTATTTCTGTAGCACTAACATTTTAGCAAAGAAAACAAAAGCTGGGTTGTTTCTATCTCTCCACCACCGAGTAGGGTCTGTCTCTTAAACAGCATTTATTCCCTTGACCAACCACCCCACCACCACGGTCACGACCCCCAACACTACCACCACAGACTCATATGAAAAACCGAACTTAAACACACACACACACACACACACACACGTATATATAGGTTATATATATAGAGGGAGTAAAAGAAAGAGGTTGGTTGGTTGAATGTCCGAATTGATGATGAGCTTTTTTGGATTGAAATTTCTTCAGTCTAATGTGACAGGGACTTTGAGAAGACATTAGTCTTTTTTTTTTAACGTAAAGATAACATTTTCTTTTTTAAAAAAATTAATTAATTAATTAAATTGTTTAGGAGCTAACATACAATTTGTTTGGTGGTATGTAGTTTTCTAACCTTCGAAAAAAGAAAAAGAAAAAGAAAAAGTAGTAGTTTTCTTCCCCTCATCTTTTTTACTTAATTACTTTTTGCCCCTACATAGTCCATTTCATTTTGATTGACTCTCAAAAGATAACAAAAATGAAGGAAGAAGATAAAGCATCCTTTCAATCGGTCATATATTACTTTTTGAATATCTTCTAAATTTATAAGATGTATCAATTAAGATTTTTACTGAATCGAAGCTTCTTGTTTCAGATTTCTTTCTCAAAGTCAATCATGATGAAAATAAATTTCAATTGCTGCATTGAACTTTTCTTTCCTTCAGATTAGGGATTAATGGGTGATGTAATGATAAAAGTTTAGGACAATGTTCCTTGAATAATGGTGAAAGTTCAAAATAATATCAAATATTAGGGCAAGGAATCCATATTTCATTATAATACTTGTATGCAACTAGAATCATTCTCTACATGAATTTTGAATAATTTCTTAAACCATGCTACTTAAATATGTATTAACATTTATAAAGCTCTTAAACCAATATATTCATATCATAAAAACTTGAATATAATTATTGTTGAGGTTGTGGATGTTATAGCACTTATTAAATTACTTTTTCGAAGATTTTGAACAGTTCAAGTTTTTTCAGCTCGTTGAACATGGTTACAATTTAAAAAGATTCGCTATTGAAAGAGTTCAACTTTTTTTAACCTGTTCAACTTTACATGTTAACCGGTTCAACGATAATTTTGTCAAATTCAACCGGTTCAACTAATTTTCAACAGGTTGAACTCTCCTGTGAAGTTGCGAAATTAGTTTCCAAGATGATTTTTGACTTTTCAGGAGACTAGACTTGTTGGACAAGTTGTGTTCCTTTGTTTAAGACTATTAATATCAACCCTAATAAGATTTTAGGGTGGTGATGAGAATTGATTTGTTCCTGCTCAAGTGAGAACAATTCAAATCATTATTTTTGCGTTTCTATTCTTTAAAAATCCTAACAAAGTAGGAGAATAGAATTCGACACACCTGCTTGGGGAATTGAACGCTCTACCATATAAACCACTTAATAATACTT
>JAOTQH010000057.1:4433608-4445894 GCA_025631255.1 Cornus kousa | reverse complement strand
ATTAACTGGTGGTGCGATGCTAGTGGTGAAGTCATACCACTAGTTCTCTCTCTCTCTGTTTTCTACATTCTATTTAGTCATTATTCTTTAGTTTATTTTGTTTTATTTTTATATAGTTAATTTAGAATTAATCATCACAATTAGTTTATCCTATTTTTAAGTTAATTAGGAATTTAATAAATCTGTTAGACAACTTTATTTTACACAAGTCACTTGGGTACGACACCCTTACAAGTAAACACTATCTACAAAGATTCGTGCACTTGCGAGTGGTATAATAAATCGACACAACACCCATGTTTTTTGTTCATATACATCATTTATATATAATAGTGTACAATTGCTACAACACTTTTAACTATAGTTTTAGGATCTAATTTACAGTTGATAAAAAAATTATTATTTTTAAAATTATTAATTTATTAATCACATGTGAGGGAAATTTTTATAATAAAAAAATTAATATTCTTTAATTTGATGAAATGTGCCACGATATTGACCTTCCACCACCACCACCTCCACCATCATCATAAAAGACCTGATTAACATTTTTTTTTTCTTCCTAAATTGGTACTCACACACCTGACTTCACTGGAACTTGAATTTCTTATATTTATATGAGAAGTATGGGTTTAATACCACTGGACCACTTACTCATTCATGATTAACCCTTTTCTGTGTGCATGAATTAAAAAAAGAAAAAGTAAAAGAAAAAAAAGGTAAAGTTAGAAATATAAATGTAAGGTATAAATAGTAGTGAATTATTCTTTCTTTATTAAAAGATTTTCTTTTTGTTAATAAATTAAAAGATATTTATGCTTCAATTAATGAGATATTATCTAAATCTAAATCTAAATCTAAATCTAAATCTATATTCATTTATTTTATTTTAATAATCCATTTTTAATTTTCTATAATATATATTTTTTTCAATAAACATATAGAAATATAATTTTAATTTCCTCAACTCTTAAACACAAGTACGTAGTACTATTTTCTGATTATACTGATTATATTTATTCTTTTTTTCACATCCCTAACAAAATCAAGAATTGATAGGAAATGTGATCACGTCAAATGTTCTGTGGATAGCTATTTAATACTTTTTTTCTTTTTCTTTTTTTCTATGATAAATCACATAACTCGGTGGCTTCTCTTTATTTTTATCAAATCTGACCAAATTGAAGTGTCAGCTTCAATCATCATATCTCCCAATAATATATTTTTTCCTTTGTTTTTTAGAAGGCACCTCCTACGGTCGATTTATGTTAAAGAAAATTCATGATCATCCATATATATATATGGGTGTAATATATGTTTATAAACGATAAAGATTTTAAGGAATTTTAGCAAAGTGAATCTATGGCAATTCGTTTTTTAGGTCATTCAAGAATTAAAGTTACTTTTAAGTACGTGTGTATTATAGAACCATGGTAGAAGTGTCACTTTTATCTCTATATGTAAGTATAATTATCACAAAGATATTGCAACTATTACGCTCTTTATTGTCTTCTCTTGTATATTAATTATTAATTTTTTTTTCTATTAACATATGGTATTTCCATATTTTCTTGCTCCTAAAACGGAAAAATGAAAGGTTGTCCTTATATGAGCGATATTGAATCGTTAGGGTATTTTTCAACTTCGAGTAATTTCTTCAGAGTTTTATATAGCAAATTTTTTTTTTTTTTTAATTAATTTACATTTTTACTTTATATAAAGAAACAGGGGGAATATACCTTCTTTTTTATTTATTTATTTATTTTATAGGTCATTGAATTTAGAAGCACTATGTTAAGGGTCTGTTTAACAATCATTTGTTTTTAGTGTATTGTGACAGAGAAAAAACAAAAAGAAAAAAGAAAATACTCTAAATTGCCTTTTTATTTTTTCCTAGCCATTTGGTTTTTTAATCTTGCACCACTTTTTTCTTTTTTATTTTTTTTTTTTTTTTTTTATCAAATATGTTTTTATGTTTTTGCTTCTAAACTTTAGGCAACAAATTTTATATTAATATTCTTATTATTATTTAACACACCCAACAAAAATACTTTGTTTCTATATATCCCCTGAAGGAGGTTCACCCCGGTGAAACTTTCTGATGCATTTGGTTGGAACATATTGATACAAGAAATTGCTCCCGAATTTCTTTCCTACGTTTTTCATATGCCATTAAATTGCTTTGCTTTTCAAAAATAAAAAATAAAAAATTTCGAAGTGTGTACCTATTGGAGTTTTTTTAGTTGTTTTAGACATGTTATTAATTTTGTGTCCAGGAAGATGGAGTACCATTTGCAAATATGGTGACAAACAAGGAATGGGATATATTATAGTTGTTGTTGTTTTTTTTTTTTTTTTTGCTCCTAGTTTACACTAGTAGGCTCTCATAGTAGGTTGTCTCAACTTTGGCGCAATTAACAAATAAAATTTAAATAAGTCATTATTTGTATAAATTGGCACCCAAACTGTATAAATTGGCACCCAAACTATATCAGTTACTTTGAAATTTTTCAGAGTTTCATTAGGGCTAAATGTACGTTGAATATATCACATTTATACATTCCCTGCACCAATTATATGACATCTGAACAGTGATGGAAAATATATATATATATATATATATATATATAATTATTACTATTATTAGCCCACTTTAACAAAAATTATCCCAGCCCATTAACAATTCATGAATTCGCACATGACTAATATACTAAATAACAAACAGATTATGTTAAGTGAGTCTGAGCCACGCCTCTCAAAGTCATCAAATAATAAGTCGCACCAAACCTGCCCGAAAAAATTTCTTCTTGGCCAGCCCGCATGGAAGCCAAAATGAACATGACTGAGGAAGAATGCACCTGTCCTCGCCTGATCTAATAATAATAAAAATAAAAAATAAAAAATAAAAATTCTAACAACAAATTATATGATGGATTTTTTTTGTTTGAAAGCTACAATGTTGACTACGTAAGTTCTGTTGGAATCCTAGATTCGATTAATAAATGAATAATTAATGTAATAAAGTTTTAACACCAAGTTCAACTTGATGTTAAATTGTTAATTTGTGATGAATTAATAATTTCAGTTTCTCTTTCTATTTTAATTGAAATTCATTCTTATTTCTATGAACAATAGGCTGATTTATACTTTCTACAAAAGAAACTCAAATTAACCATATCTGAACCAAGTCAATTGGTTATGGTACGCCTGCACCTAGCCAAATTTGGAATCCGAAGATTTTGCCGATTTAAAAGGTCAAAAGTGTGTATAAACAATGCAATTTATTACTTCAAAAGATAAAAGCCATTTAAATAAGATAAAAATTTAAGTGAAAGTGAATACTTAAAATAAAAAAAAGAAATAACAAAATCTTAATTTTTAATTACATGGGAGGAATCTATCCAAATAAAGTTTAGAATCACCTATTGCCGTGAATTGGAGGTAGTGGGTTAAAATGCTGATGGCAGAGGACATAGGCACACACCCTCACCTAAAACACTGACAAATCACCTATCAATATTTGACAAGTTAATTTATTAGCCGGACTAGGCTTATACCTCAACTTTAACCTAAATCTTTATCAAACATCAAAAAATAAAAATATATAATTTACCTGAAAAAGGATGATGAAACAATTAAGCATAAAAACTAGTTTAAGGCTATATGCTTATACTAATAAATTAAAAATAAGTTTAAGGAAAAACATGTGATTCTTTCAAATTATTATATTCTTTTATTGGGATTAAAAGACAAGAAATGCATGTGTGAAACGTTGGGAATGACCAACAATAAACAACACATGAATGATCGAAGTACTTAGAAAACATATAATAAAGCAAAAGGAAATGAAGCAAATTATCTTATGAAATTTTATATTACAGAAAAACTAGATACAGGGACTCTGAATCAAATAGTATCTAATTGAGCTACCTTTCAAACTTTTAAAAAGTGGTTGGATATCCAAAAAAATAATAAAGGCTTAAACACGCCACAATTTTAATTTAACTAATTACACAAGGTTTCTTCTTCCTCAAACACAACATGGATTCCAAACTCCTTTAGCTTGAGACTACTACTAGTATGCCAAAAAACCACTGAAATATTCACTTCATCGCCAACTTCCATTAATTGATTCACAAAATTCCAATGGCTTAACCATACCATCTCGTTCCTGTTATGAAAAAGATGATCGAATAGGAGTTTATGAGAACAAGAGAAAAATAACGACAAGAAAAATAAATGGTGCATGCACAAACGAGACAAGAATTTATACGTAGTTCACCCTCACAAATAAGGTTACGTTCACGGGCGATGATGATTCGTATCACTTTAAAGAAGAAGATTACAAACTAAAGAACATTTTGGTTCTTTCTCACAATAATCTCTCTTCTAACACCACTCACTCACCAACAAAGAAGACTTATTCAACACTCAAGAAATACCCTAAATAGTGTATGGTTTATACAAAGAGAAAAACTCGCCCAAATACAAACTTCAACTCTCTCTTAAAGATTGTACACACAAAAGGATTTTCTCACACAGATAAAACTAATATACTCTCTTGATCCGAATATTGTCTTACTCTTGGATGCCTCTCGGATGCTTTTCATCGAATGAGTGCAAGGCTATTTATAGCCAAAAATATACTTGGTGTCTAAGTATATTACAAAGCTTTCTTTGGAAGCTAAATAGAACTTGTTACCCAAGAATAAATCTTGCTGCCCAAGAATAATTCTTGTTGCCCAAGAATTTCAAAACTTCATTCAGAAGCTAATTTGGAAGCTTCACCATCACACTTCTTTAGTGAAAAGATTTTTGCCATGTCATAAATAAATTTTAGACAAATTTCTAACACTGATGATACAGTACTCAAATAAGAATATATTTCACCTCGTTTGTGATTCTATGAAAAAATATTATTTGGTCCCTATTGATATTTTTACAATTGTTTTGTTTTTGGCCATCTTTCGTTAACAGTTCATTTAAAACAAAATTTATTTATTTAGTATGATTTCTGAAGTACCCAAATTATTCTAGCTCTAAAATTTTCAGGCTGCTATGACTTTTAAACCAATTTTATTAACCAGTCTTGCCTTTGAAATTTTTTCCCAAATTTCTCTTGGAAAAACTGAATTATCTAAGAATCACTGGAGTTATTTCTATTCTCTCTTCGCATCAGGTTGTGACATTATTAATACTTTGCAATTTAGTTGCAGTTCTTATTGATGTAAAAATATCTGAATTTCCACCTTCAAATGGGCATACGATGGTCATGTGCTTACTTTCTACTTGTTGAGGTTATCACCAGGGTCATGCCTCATGTAGTTTAAATATTTGCACTGATGCCTGTCTTGTAGTACATTCTCTTCAGCAATGAGACATCATCATTCCTTTGTGATATGCAGGTCCCTGCAGTGTCTGCTGTGGAGGAAGTTGATGCGATTAAAAAGTTGCTTCAGAATGAAACTCTTTTAAAGAAGGTTGCAGAAGAGGAAATCAATAATCTTAAAAATCAAGTAGCACAATGGAAAAGGTCGGAGGTATGCTTCTTTATGTCTCAAATAATTTGTTTGATTTCATTGTCATTTGTTTTCTTTGTTGCATCATTTGTAAACTGGGCTGCATCACTGATTGTCAATTTTTTTTTTCGTGTACTAGGCAGCAGGAAATTCTGAGATCGTAAAGCTTCGCAAGTTGCTGGAAGATGAGGAACGCCAGAGACAGAAACTTGAAGCAGAAATAGCAATTCTAAAAAGTCAGCTATTGCAAATGAGTTTTGAAGCTGATGAGGTATGCTGTCTATGTAGTTGATAAGTGCATTCATTGTGACTTTCTAACAGAATGATATACCACTTATATTTCCATTTGAATCAGAAAATACTGTATACATTAACTTCCACTGTCTGTGCCTTTTGACCCACAATTGTAAATGAATCATAAAAGCAAGGGTAGTTTAACAATTTGACGTTGTCTTTAGAGATAAGACAAAGAAATGCATGTTCACGGGCAGCCCATGGTGGGAGGTTGCAAGTCCCACCAAGATGGTTCCTTACAGAAAATTTTATATGCTGTTGTGCAGGAATGTGGTCTGATTTTCAATCTTCTTCCAACCATTTGATAGTATACCTGTGTAAAATAGTGAATGTCACTGGGCATTTTCCATTATTTTGGAATCTGGGCAATCTAGGAATTGCTCATTTATGAGAATTTTATTCCCGTTATCCAACTGCAATTTTTTATTTTCTATTTTTGGAAAATTAACTTTTAAGATATTTTTATCAATTAAATTTAAATTAGTTTTGACTGAAAATGTTCTTCAGCGTATGGACATATTCTAGTCATTCGTCAAATTGTACATTTTGTCAAAACCTAGTTACAATTTCAAAAATTATAAATTACTGTCTTTTGGTATGGGATCATTGATTGGAATGCGGATGGTTTTATGTCATTATTTACATATATTTTGGAGAAAATTGGACAACCAATCTCTGTAAAATGAGGGTTGGACTTAAGGACACAATCATAGGAATTAAAAGGAACTTCTGGGGGGAAATGACATCCCAACAAGTTTCTGTTACTTGATTAGAAGTCTTTTGAAAGCCTCATTCATGACCAAAAAGGGTAGAAGTAGCTGACCAGAGAATCATTTGATGGTGAAAATCAAACTGCATAATCCCATTCTTTTTTATCAAACTGCATAAGTTGACTTTGATGGGAATTTTATTTGAAGTTCCATGTTCATATGGAAACAATTTTCTCAATTTTAGGATTTATAATATTGGATGAAAGTTGGCAAGTCTCGAGCATTTAACTTCTTGAATGAACTCACCCTAAAGGACTGTTTTCTAGCAATTCCCATGCCTAAAAAACATGCAATGCATGAGCATTCGCCTGTCCAAGCATATTTGAATTTTAATCCTATTTTATTTATCTGTGTAGACAAGAAAAAGACTTGATGTAGGTGGGACATTGACCGTCCCCAGTGCTCTAGATTCTCTCATGCATCAAGTTAGCCATCCACAGATCAAAGATTCAGCAGATGGAGAGAAGGCCTCAATAGCTAAACTCTTTGAACAAGGTGGTGATGCCCCCACTAGTTTTTTTACTGTCAGTTTGATGTTCATTATCCATTATCCATCTGTATGTTGTTTTCTTCTACTTCCTAATATAATCCAGTTTTCCAACAGTGGGATTGCATAAGATTTTGTCATTGCTTGAAGCAGAAGATGCTGATGTCCGCATTCATGCTGTTAAAGTTGTAGCAAATCTTGCAGCTGAAGGTAATTTAGTGCCTCATGATGCTCTTTTATATTTATCTTGTTTTCCATCTCTATACAATCTGTGGAACGTAGTGAATGACCAATAATAATTATCTTTGTTTTTAAGATTCTTAGTATCCTACTTTATTTGTAGGCATCGTTTTGAGAGAGACATTAGTTGCAGGGGTATCAATTGCGCTCATGGGCTAATCAGGGTGCCTGGTCATTACCATTATTTTTGTTTTATAGTTATTGTTTGTCAAGGCAATGTTGGTTGACAGTGTTATGAATGGTGGCAAACTATGGTCAATATGAGTTGGAGGACTAAAAGAGGTAGTAATGATTTATTATTATAAAATAAATTAAAAGCAGTTTTGGTGAAGATGGATGTATTAACACCAACAGGCCAGTGGCCTAGCAGTATAGGCCCCTACTTCCCAAAGGGAGGTCAACGGTTCCCGCCTCAGCGGAGATTGGAGGCATGCGTGTGTGAGTACCAACTAAGGAAAAAAAGAAGAAGATGGATGTATAAACTAGTGGATTTGGATTTCTCTCTTTTTATTTTTTGCCCCATTGTTGCTGATTAACTGCGGAGCGGTTAAGTGCAAAATTCTGGTGGGATTCTTTGAAAAGTAATTGCGTTTGCGCAGATTGTTTTGCGTAGCCGGTAATTGAAAGACAATAACTTTGAGATGGTTCTTGAACGTTTAGAGAATACTGAATTTACTCTATGCATATTACATGGAACTCTAAAGCTTTCCCGTCTAGGATAAAAATGGTCAACCAGTAATTACTCTGTGCATATTAACCCACCTGGGTCATTCTTTTCCTGCATATTAGCTGATCAAGTGTCAAATACTTATTCCAATAGCCAACTACATGAAATAGTCTCAGATGGAGCCATTAGACACTGCACTTTACTATCAGCAACTCCTCTGCTCTCTCCCACATACTTATCAAAATATATAACCAGTGGGGAATTTTCTCCACTTGAATCCCTTTTTTATTTCCCTGAATGATCTCCACTTGAATCCTAATTTGTTTTTAAACTATAAATTGACTATAGCTTAACAATGGGCACCATGAAACTGTCTTTACTTTTAAAGGATCTAGTTTTTCAGACCCACATCACGATCCACTGAGCCTTTTTGTTCAGGATAGTTATAAATATGATCTTTCTATTTATATTATGACCAAGGGTTGTAACCTAGTGGTACTTCCTCACTTTCCAAAGAAGAAGGCCGAGGGTTCGATTACCAATAGTGGGAATGTGATTGTGTGAGTTTCTTGCCACAATAAAAAGAAAATTATATTATGAAATTTTAGTTAGTGAGTTGTTATTAATATTTTGATGTGATGATAATGTTAATGATGATTTTTGGTATGGCATTTAAGGTCTTGTTGCAGAGTAGCATATGGGATAAAACATATTGACAGCCATTACTAGTTGCTATACTTGTTCCTCAGGAATGTTGTTTTACATCTAATTTGCAGAAGCAAATCAGGAAAGGATTGTAGAAGCCGGTGGTCTTACATCCTTATTGATGCTTCTTAGGAGATTTGAGGATGAGACCATTCACAGAGTTGCAGCAGGTGCAATTGCGAATCTTGCGATGAATGGTAAATTCCCTATATTTTTTTATAATTTATTACGATTTATTACAATCTTAAAGATAATTTAGTGCTGTATTTGGCACGGTGTTATTTGGCTTTAGTGTTTATCTTCCTATCATGTTGTAACATTTATATTTCTCTTAGCAGAAACCAACCAGGAGCTTATAATGTCACAAGGAGGCATTACTTTGTTGTCGATAACTGCAGCCAATGCTGAGGACCCTCAAACTCTTCGCATGATTGCTGGAGCCATAGCTAATCTTTGTGGCAATGGTAATCTCCCTTACTTTTTATAGCGTTCATTCTGGTGGATTTGACAGTTCCTCGTGTGAGCAAACCTTGTAAGAAGGTGGTTCACTTGAGGTGACAGTAAAATTTTGGTTAAGTTGAAGTGCATAAGACCCTTCTAAAGATGGTGTAATATATCCTCTTCCCTCACCAATTTGAAATGGTCGATGACATAGCCAACCAATTAGTTGGGACAATGTTCTGTTGATATAAAATCATCGTTTGTTGGTCACCTTTTTTTCTCTTTCTATTGCACAATTGTAAATCTGCAACCTTGTACAAAAATCTTGGGCGTTTCTTTCTTGTCAGCTTAATGTAGATTATAGAAGTAGTTCCCTCCTAATCAAAACACAAGTTCCCTCATTTGGTTGTGATAGAGGATCAGGTTTACCTGAAAACAATGATTGTCAATTGATTAATGTTTATCAAATGTTTCTGATCTGATGTTGCATTAGAGGTCCTGGATGTGGAAGTGCTTCGAACATGTCTTAAGTAGGTCCCTTAGACCGTTCTAGTTTCATCCGGACTGAGTTCCTCATCTTGGAACAATGATAATTATATCCCATGGCAGGATATATGCTGAGGTGTGAGGTTCAAAACTAAACGTTCTTCCTATAGGAAGTAGGAACTGGTAGTTGAACCATATTATCTGGGTTGTTGCATTGGTTTTGGTTGCAACTCCTCTTCTGACATGTATCTTACTGTTACTAATAACTATCACGTTGCAATTTCCAGACAAGTTGCAGATGAAGCTGAGAGGTGAAGGTGGTATCAAGGCTTTACTAGGAATGGTTAGATGCAGGCATCCGGATGTTTTGGCTCAAGTTGCTCGTGGAATTGCAAACTTTGCAAAATGCGAATCCAGGGCTTCTGCTCAAGGTAGATGGATAATAAAGGAAACTCTTCTGATGTTATTTCGTGGTCTTTAACTCCAATCAAGTTATTACTATGTCGGTTATACGATATGATACAGGCTGTTAATCTTCAGTTTTAAAACATGACTTTAACTTGCCGAAAAGTTCGTGTCTTGTTGACCAACTTCCTGCATATTACGACAAAAGCTTATAATAATACCTTATTTTGCAAAGCATATATCCCAATATTTACGTCCATCTGAGTTAAACTGCATGATAAATTTTGTGACACTTTGGATTCGGATGTAGTAAAAGTATAACAAATATTTATTATCTCTACTTCTGATGGTTCTTTTCTTATAGGGACCAAGGCTGGTAAGTCTCTTCTGATTGAAGATGGTGCACTGCCTTGGATTGTACAAAATGCTAATAATGATGCCTCGCCAATCAGGCGCCACATTGAGCTTGCACTATGCCATTTAGCGCAACATGGTAAGTTTGCTATTCTTTCTCGCCTTAAAAAATTTGAATCTTCATTTAAGTTGCCTGAAAAGGCTTGAATTTACTACATTCCAGAAGTGAATGCCAAGGACATGATTAGTGGAGGTGCCTTGTGGGAGCTTGTTCGTATCTCGCGGGATTGTTCACGAGAGGACATAAGGACTCTTGCACGCCGAACGCTAACTTCAAGCCCTGCATTCCAGGGTGAATTGAAGCGGCTTGGGATAGATTATGGATGATGTGTAGATTAATGGCAATGGAAGAAAGATGTGGGGTATAATATTAAATTAAGATTGTCAACTGAAGTTGGTGGTTTGCACTGGAGTGACGGATCATGCGATCTTATTTAAGTTTTTATTAACAGTGGGGATGGGCTTGATTTTGTAGCTTTATTTGTTGTATCTGAGAAGAAATCCATTATTTGTTAATCATTTTCTGAGTCAGAATGCTATTCATTATATTTTCTTTAGGTTTCCTGAGCCAGAGCATCCATTGTCTAGGTTTTAATTGTTGTATAAATTGATTTGTATATGAAATGAAGCAGAGGAAGAAATTGGATCTTGTAGAATAATTTATATAGTGAATCATGTTGTTGGCATAAACTTGGTCTCCATAAATTTTACTTCAACTCGTGATCATGTTACAGAAGCTTTTATGTGAAGATGGAATTGAATAGAAACCTCTGGTTCTTGTGCATTACTACATTATGTATGTTTATTCTCTTTGGATATTAAAATGTTACCAAGAAATGATAATGGAGAATCAAAATGCAAATGAATACACATTTATTTGGTTGTTGCGCCACTAAAAACTAATTCAAAGCTCTCTTTTTTCCGTAATCGGGGTGTTGAGACTTTATCCTGACTAATTTATGGGACCCGTGCAAGGTGCCTTCACACAGATTGGATAAAGCTCGTACTATGTCCGAAGTTGATTTAATGTCGTTTTCGAAGATTAATGGTGTAATTGTGTTATATATATGGTGTTTTTATGGTGCCACGACTCTTTTATTAGGAACAGCCCAGGAACTGGGATTGGAGTCGTATGTTTGAGCACTATGATAGTTAGCCAAACGAAACCTAAAAATTGTATATAATGTCTCCCTTTAAAGAAAATGATGGATTTTTAGATTCTCTCTCATAATTGACGACTTTTCTATTACTCAAATAGAAAAGCTAGAGAATTGGCAATGAAAATGGAAGAGAAAGAGGGATTAGAACAAAAGAAAAGCTGTGATTGCAACAAAAAGAACTCAACTAGTTGCTAAAAAGCAAATACAAGAGTGACAAATTCTATATTCACAGCTATCGAAACACTTCACACACACACACAGTCTAATGATTTATGGTATGATCCAAGAAGAGGTTGTGTGTATGTATATATTTGAATAGTAAAGCAAACACACATTTTAGCTTTCGTCCGAATTTAAATCCCTCCTCTTCTTTTTGAATGGCTGAATATATTGTTCTCATCGTATTCTTTCTCTTAATCCCTTTCCATTCCATCAGTGTAACCCAAACTTTTATTATTATTATTATTATTATTATTATTATTATTTTACATTTTTTGAAGTATTCTTTTCAAAGAGGTCATTATCAACCGACAACCCAAAATGCTAGTGTTTTAAGACCCTTAAAAATAATAATAATAATAACAACAACAATAATAATAATAATTAGCTTGTGCTTAAATATAATGATGATAAAATTGGGGAGGCTAGTTATGTGCTTTCCAAAACAGCTGGTACCTACCATGCACCAAATCGGACAA
>JAOTQH010000057.1:4413484-4428529 GCA_025631255.1 Cornus kousa | reverse complement strand
GGAATAAGCACAATGTTAGTATGATTCATACGCTTAAGTAAGTGCCCAGAATGCATAAAACCTCTAATCGCCGCAATATCCTCATTCTTAACCAAATGCCAATACTGTTGACAAAATAAAAAGAGTCATACCATCATGTCGAGCTGCTTTGCATGGTTGCATATAAAAAACAGCACTGCGGATTTCCTCCTCTGAAGGTGAATTGCGTAAATTCTGATTCATGTCAAAAGAAACGCGTTTTGGAACATGGCGAAGAAAGTGAGCAATATCTGCAGGATTTTGTGTTTGAAATAATGTTTGAAAATAATTCAGGAAGGTAGCCTGAATATGAGACTCATCCTCAATCCAGTGTCCATTCACTCATCTTTTTTCTATCAAATTTCTCCCCGAACACCTCTCTCTCTCTCATCGTAATTTGACCCGATGTATATTCCAACCCAGCTTCTCATTACAATCATCAAAACCATCAATCTCTCTATTTGTGTGTATATACTTGTGTGTATGTGTCATATATACGTATATATATATATATATATATATCTCTGTCTTTGCAATCTAAACCATTGCCCCGTGTTCAGCCTGGTATGGACTGCAAGAGTCCGAGTCTGTTACTGTTGAATCGGCCCCACTTTGCAGGTCGAACGTGGTCAAGAAGCCCATAAAACATGGCTTCTCTGTAGAGGAGTTCTCCGATATGTGGAAGAGAATGTAGAGCACCGCTGTTTGGAGGAGGTCGAGGAGGACGGGAAGCAATCCGGGTTACGATCAACGACCTGCTCATCGGTATCATTTGTTTGGAGGTTCCAATTGTCATGAAGTATGGCTCCGAAAAGCAAATGGCGACCGGTGATGGCGAGGGTTGTTCATGGAGTTTGTATTGAAGTGAAGAAATTAGGGTTTTGAATTTTCAATCTTAGATAAAATTAGCTATTAGAATCTTGATTTTTTTAAATTAAAATTAGGGTTTTGAATTTGTTTGAATGGTAGTGGCAGAATTGCAGAGAGTGGGAGACAGAATTGTAGGTTTGTTTTTTTTTTTTTTTCCCGGAGGTTAGAGAATTGTAGGTTCACATTTCACAATATTGAATTACTGGTGGGTGGAGGGATACCAATTAAAAACGAGTTAACCCATTAGATATGGGCATGACTTAACTGTTTAAAGGGTAATACTGTCATTTTAAAAAATTGGCTGATTTTCCGTTATTGCATGATTGGAACAGTAATGAGTAATGATTTGGGTTATCTGCATGGTTAAAATTCACCTGTTTCATGAGGATGATTATAATTGTTATACATTAAATTTTGCCATCAACAGGGATTCTATTGGAAAATGGGAAATATAAAGATTGCAACTGTCAAAACAATTGGAGAGTATTTTTAATAAGAATTCAAATATTGTTGAATCACTTGATTTAATTCATTGACAAAATTTAATTTGATTTGTGTAATGTGATCACTATAATACAATATATAATAAGACGGTCAATTTGTTTCCAAAACCAAGATTTACCAGGACTGTGAAAATAGTGGTGGTCCAAAAACAATTACACTGAACTAGCCAATTGAAAAAAAAAAAAAAAAAAGTTTCTTATTAGGTGGTACTCCAAATATGTGTAAGAATGGTGAAGACTTGAGGTGGCCTGATTGTTGACCAAAGTCCCATGTTCATGTACACGTACCTTGTAATTCATCTTTCTCTCTGGGCATTATGTATCGCAGATGCCATTACCAAACATGACAGATAGGCTTGCCTGGAGTTGTCTTGGGGTCATTAAGTTTCCAGAACTTAAAAAAACTTTTTCTAATTAAGTAACATAAAGATTTGTGTTTTGTTGGCAAAATGATAGTAAGATACCGGGATTAAGTTCTTACTCATAGGAGTGCACAAAAAAATCGTGGAATCGAAACTAAAACCGGAATCGTGAGAACCGGACGATTCCGGTTCCGGTTCCTAAAATGAGGAACCGTTGAGTTTCGGTTCGGTTCGGTTCCGGTTGCACGGTTCCGGTTCCAGAATCGAACCGTAATATATATATATATATATATATATTATATTATCAATAATATATTTGATTTTACTGATAAGATATATAATATATATACTTGATTATATTTTTAGGGCAAATCATTTCACTATTTCAGCGGCTCAGCCTCCCCAATCGCCTCCATCTCTATTCTCTCGACTCTGAACTTGCCTTCTCTCTCTCTGCAACTGTAAACTACAAAATCTATAAGAATCATAAGTTCAAAGCCCATATATTTCAGATCTGTCTGCGAGAACCAAAAGTTCAAAACCCAGACATATCATTTTAGATTGTTCAAAAAATCAAAACCCATATCTTTCAGTTTCCATCGCCTACTATTCCTATTCGGGTTCGCAAGCTTCAGCCGCTGTCTCTCAACTCTCAAGCTTGCCCCTCTCTCTTTGTGCAACTGCTAAACTTGCCCTCTCTCTCTGCAACTGTAAACTACAAAATCTACAAAAATCAGAAGTTCAAAACCCATATATTTCAGATCTGTCTGCAAGAATCAAAAGTTCAAAACCCATATCGGCTCATATCATTTCAGATTGTTCAAAAAATCAAAACCCATATCTTTTAGTTTCCATCGCCCATTGTTCCAGTTCGGGTTCGCAAGCTTTAGCCGCTGTCTCTCAACTCATGGTTAACGGTTCTCATGGAACCGAACCGGTTCTACGGTTCGGTTCTAATCTATACAGTTCTGGTTCCAGTTCCGGTTTTTAGGAACCGTTGTGAACGGTTACAGTTCCGACCGGAACCGAACCGTGTGCACCCCTACTGAAAACGAGCACAAGAAATGCAAAACAGAATCCATCTCCTCCACTGCTTCCCAAATCCCATCCTCTCCATCAAGTAGAGGAGGAACTCCAGCTCACATGATCATACGCCTTCTCGATATCTAACTTGCACAAAACACCCGAATTCCCACTACTCAATATGGAGTTAACACATTCGTTAGCAATAAGAACTGAATCCAAAATCTGGTGACCTCCCACAAAGGCATTCTGAGAGTCAGAAATGACACCATCCAAGACCTTCCTCAACTTAGAGGCCAGGACTTTAGCAATCAACTTGTAAATACACCCCACCAAGCAAATAGGGCGAAACTTCCTGACATCCAATGCCCCACACTTTTTCGGAATGAGAACAATAAAAGTGGCATTCAAGCTCTTCTCAAAAGAGCCCTCGACGTAGAAAACATGAAAAGTGCGCATCACCTCCTCACGAACCACCTCCCAGCACTCCGAAAGAAAACTCGTGGAAAAACCATCTGGACCGGGGGCTTTATCCCCATTACAGCTCTTTAACGCGGACAACACTTCCTCTTTAGAAAATGGCTCCTCCAGAACAGAGCTCTCTTCACCCGATAAAGAATCAAAATGAAGCCCTGCGAGCAAAGGTCTCCAACCAGCCGATTCTGTGAACAACCTCGAGTAGTAATCTGCAATACCCTTGCAAAGCAAGTCTACGAAATTTTTTTGTGTTCTTATCCCCTTCCTTGAGCCACAAAGCTCTAAATTTTTGCCTCCACGAAATCTCCTCCAAGACAGCAATCTCAGCAAACTCCGCCTGACACTCCACCCTCCCAAGTCTCATGAAGTTCGACAAAGATCCCTAACCCTCCATCCAACCAATATCAGCAATCTCTGAAAAGACCCTATTCTTCCGCCAAACCAGATTACCGAAAACCTCTTTATTCCAAACTTTAAGATCGTTCTTCAATAGACGAAGCTTACTTGCGAGAGAATGACTAGGTGAGCCACTCACACAATACCCCTCCCACCAGGTTCGAACCCTCTCCAGAAAACCTTCAGCTCGAAGCCACATATTCTCAAATCTGAAAGGGGATCGTCTACTACGCAACCCACCACAATCCAACATCAACGGAACATGATCAAATAAAGGGTGAGCCAAAGTGACCTGAACAACATCCAGGAACTTCTCCTCCCAATCGCTCGACACAAGGAATCTGTCAAAAGGAGAAAGTAGGAGGAGAACGACCACTAGACCACGTAAAAGGACCACCCACCAAAGGCAAATCAATCAATCACCACTCATCAATGAACTCTGAGAATGACTCCATTTCAAATGTTCATCATCCCCCTGTCGACCTCTCAAAAGGAGAACGGACAACATTAAAGTCCCCTCCAACACACCAAGGCAACTCCCATCGTCTACGGACATCACCCAACTCCACCCAACAAACAAATGGCGTACATTGTCTTCTGTGGGGCCATAAACACCAGAGAAGACCCAACGAAAACCATCCTCCAACAGAGAGAACACAGGAAACAGAGACGAGCCCTACCTGAGAGTCACCCAAAGAAACCCAGCGGTTATCCCACATGATGAGAACGCCACCTGCAGAACCAATCGCATCCAAAGCAATCCACTCCACAAATCTTCCCCCCCACAAGCTTCTCACGATCAAGTCCATCATTGATGCAGTCTTAGTTTCTTGAAGACACACAACATGCCCACCCTCTTTCCGAATCACCAACTTCACAACTTTTCTTCTCTTCGGGTCATTGAGACCCCGGACGTTCCATGAAAAAAGGCGTAGCTTCATGAGGAAACAGATGAAAAAGCACTCCCACTCCTCCTTCCACCGTCCCTCACCCCGGACCCCTGTTCCTTCTTTCATAAGTGACAACATCAATGGGGCTCCTCTCCTCCTCTCCCCCACCTCAACCTGCCACCCATCCCTTCTACCCGCCCTCTCCAAAATCTGACCATCAAGAACCTCATTGAACAATCTCATCGCCTCATCCAACCTACCTTCAAACGACACACCCAAAAGAGGACCCACCAGCAGCTAATACTTCCATGCAATCCCCCTCCGGTCCCATCACAGCCAGAGGAACCACACAGTCAAAATCTTCACCACCCCCTTCCCACTGAACCAATCCCAAATCCCCTTCAAAGACGGAACCTGAGCCTCCCTCCCAAGCATCGGAAAAGGAAGTGGAACCGCAAGTCAAAGGCGTCCTAGCCTCTTCATCAAATAAAGAACTTCCTGAGACGCTCTGCAAGCCTTTCAAATTTAAATGGTCCCTCAATTCCTTCAAAAAGAGGTTGGCTGCTACATCATCCAGCTTAATTTTCACATCCCTTCCCATGCAAACAGTAACTCCCTCGCTACTAAAATCACACAGCCGAGAGGAGCCAAGCCCAAAAACACAACCTTCACCATGGCAATCAACCTCCGGCTCTGCCTCAAAAACTGGGGGCAAACATTGAGAACCCGACTCCCCCACGTCCTTATTCAGCCCCAAACACCTTCGTGACTGAGAGGAAAAGGGAGAAGAAGATTGAAAAGACGGTAAACCATGTGCAATACTTGACTTACCCGGAACAGAGTCAACCGGCATTCTTGGAACCCACTTCTGCTTCTCCTTCCTTGACCATCTTCTACCAAACGAAGGAAGAGACACCTTCTTCTTCATGCGGTGACCTTGAACAAATCCCTTGGCTCGTCTTCCTCCTTTAGACACATCAGAAATAACGCCGACCGATAGAACTTCATTGTTAATCACGACATTAGACAAGGGCTCAAAACGATTGCCCAAAAATGGCCCAGGAACGTCCTTAAATGACCCTAGCCTGCCCTTCAAATCGCGACCCAGACCAACATAGACTGATTGCAAACTCCCCACTCGAGTCTCCAGGTGTCCATTTGCTCCATCAACATATTCGCTCCTCACAGAGATCTGCTTCTCCACAAGCACTTTGATCTCCTCAGTTAATCATCTAGGCCTCTTATGGTGTGAAACTCCATGTTTGGTGCTGAATTCTTCGTAGGCTCACAAACAGTAGATAGTCAACACCCACAGCACATCCTCAACAAGCTAGATGCAATGATGAATATGAAAGAAACAAAAGTGTGGCAAAGAATTACTAGAATGCACTCTCAACTCACTATTAGTATTATGTCCCAGGTATGCTTAGAGAAAACGATAATATACTTGCTTTGTTTTTCAAAATACAAGAGGTCTTTGTATAGAGTTTAGAATCATAAAACAATTAAGGTTTTAAGAGATTTTATTTAAAAATGAAACCGATTTCCACATATCTCGATCCATCAATCCAAGTCTGGATTGAATAACACCAGGCCAGTGGTTTTCGACTGATCCCTCGATAGATTAAGTGCCCTATCCTTCACCAAAGAGGATTTTAATTTGAAGCAGTTACCAACTTTTCACACCGAATTTATTTTCAACAATAGCATACCAATAACAACACAAATCGTGGGCTCATTGGGTGGGTATCTATGTATGCCATCAATGGACACCAAAAGCTGTTGGACACATATGTAAGCTTTCAGCAACATAATCCAACCGCACTACCTTCCATAATGAACTTCAACTCAAACTTCATGACTTAATCCATCCTTGCCAGAATTTCAAAAAATAAGAAAAGAAATCAGGACAAGTAACTACAGGACAAACAATTCATTCCAACAGCTTCAGTGTCACAACAATTCACATGGCTGGACCATAAGTGTACACAGACCAACATAAACTATTTTTATCCAGAACTAGAGCTAGTCATCTCAGCCAACCTGATTGAATTAGCAAATTTACGGGAACTCACCAGATTTTAGCTTCTCATCAACAGCCCAATCAAGGGCCCTTTGAGCTGCTTCAGTTAAAGGAGGATGCTCAGGACTGAAAAAGTACATGTCAGCTTTTCCAAGTAATTTGATAGCCTCTTCACGCACCTTGAAAAGTGTAATTCCATTTGTGCGCAAAAACTTTGAAGCCAGATTAGTTCCTGGCAACAAAAGAAAAAGAAGGTAGAAGAGTAAGGATTGCTCTGACGCATAATTACCATAATCCGTAACATTTCAGAACAAGATTTGCTTCAATGCATAATTACCGCGTAATAAAAACATAAATGTGTCAGTAATCAGTGACTTAGCAGAACTTTCAAATATGAAAATAATTGCAGATCTTATTCAAAGAGTTAAAGACAGCATTTTGATGTAAACATATCAAGTGTTATTAGTTTGATTCAGAAAGATGTCCATTGCTTCCTCCTGCTTGTTTGCTTAGGAAAAAATCATAGAATTGATGAGAGAAATAGAATTGAAAATTTCAATGTAAACACTGTAGGAAATTGGCCCTGATAGAATTAACCATGGCAAGAAGTTTAGATCCATAACACTCAATATCTTTCCGTTTTTTTTTTTTTTGTTATTGTTTGCTGCTTTTTAGTTGAGAATCAATTGTAGAACAGTCCAAGTGTGGATATTTAGCACCTATTTCCGAATTTTTAAATCTTTTATTGCCCTTGTTTATTTCTATATTTTTTAGAACCTACAGCTTTTAATTTTCAAAGGACGCAAAGCGGGTCTCATGTCTTGAATGATTTAAAGAGAAAAAATCAATCGCAGAGCATCATAACAACAAAGTGATACCAATGAAGACCACAAAACCTCCTCTTTGGCACCCATGATCCCAAACTCCACAATTCGTACTATATTAAACACAGTGGTCAGCACTTACTAATCCGGTGAGGGTTCATTCTCAAGACGAAAATAAGCACTTGCAATCGCTTTTCTCAAAGTGCCAAAGGGTAAGTTACTTTTCTATATTCCTCAATTTTGTGCATTTATCTTAAATAGTCCAAACAAAAATGTGCCATTTATATTTTCCCTTATTTAGGCCATTACCAAGCATGAGTAAATACACATGTAAATATAGGGTGATTGCTGATATGGAGCAAAAATAAATATACAAATAAATAAAAATAACCAATGAAATGTGGAACAATACAAACCCTCGATCAAGATTCCCATGAGAAGAGCTTCGGTACCAGTAGTTGAGTATTTGAGCTTCCTTGCTTCTAATTCAGCCATAGCAAATGACTTTATCGCCTTCGAAGACCATCTAAATTTCAGTCACCCAATTCAAATATCTCAATCCCGATAAACCCAAAAACTACACCAAATCAAACCAATTCAATATTATTATAAAATTCAATAGAATTATACAACCTTCAACACAAAACTCACTTTGGAACTTCCTCAATAGTAGATACCCTCTCTGGTTTTCTGCAATAACAAATCATAAACTGAAAATTCCCAGATACAATCATACATATACATATACGCAAATAATATATAGATATAGACATAAACATACGTAATTGGGAGGCTGAACAATACTGTGGCAGTGATGGGTCGACATATTGGCATCTGGGTTCTGAGATTGGAGGACTGAAGCGAGAGCTTGGCAGCGCCCAGCCATGGACTCGGAGACAGAGATGTAAAAGAAGGCTTGAGTGGAGTACAATCAGATTGTAAAGCTCGGGTTTGTGTTGCTTTAGAGAGAGAAAGTGTAGTAGCAGTAGTAGCGGCCATTCCCTGAGATAGTAGTCGGGTGAGGAAAATTCAGGAGGCTTTGGATTAGGAGAGGAGAAAGGAGACATGTAAACGACGCCGTTACCAGCTAGCTGAATGGGCTTGCTGTTGAATGGAGGTGGACCCATCCCAATGTGGAATTGGGTAAAAGCCCAAAAACCCCAATTCCAAGTGGAATGCTGGAATTATATTGTTGTTGCTCAATCTGCTGTTCTAGACATTTTAGTAACCCCAATTCCAAGCCCAAGGGCCCTAATTCCGAAACATTCCTGATCTAAATTTCAAGCTCATGAGAGGACTTGAACTCCACAATCTTTTAATTTAAAAGATGAAAAAGTATGACTAGGTTACAAAGTCCTTGATTTGAACTGTTTATTCAAATGGGTCAAAGTTGGAAGGCGTATTGGAACTCCGAATGTGCCATTGTAGTGCTTTCCTCTGTTTCAATAATAATCTGATTATAAGGTCATTGTGCACTATAACAGTAATTCAATTAAAAGAACTTCCATGAATTATATTCATGATCATCCAGTAAGCTGCCATTATCATTATACTTTTTTGTCAACTTACCATATAATTCGTATATGCACAAAAAATTCAAGAAATTAATGTATCACCCTCCCAATAATGAATATGTTCCACTCTCCATGTGGTTAATTAGACGTGACTCAACTTGAAATGACCGAAACACATGCAATATGCAACCTTTCACCAAGTTGGTTTGTACCCTCACCAATTCTTCCACTACAACATTTGATTTAAAATCATTATCCCAACTATGGTTGTCTTAGTGTAACGATAAAATCTCTGATTAAAAATTTATAATTATAAGTTCATGTATGAAAATAATTACTTTGTGCAAAATAACATCGAAGATTTAAATTTGCTTATGGCAATTATGACCTAATTGTGATTTTATCATGCTAATAAATATCTCACAATATCTGCTGTTTTGTCCCAGGGCAAGAAGAACAAATCACATGCCAACCGATGGTGGCCACTCGTTCTCATAGAACTATATTTATGTGTGTGTGTTTATTTTGGTATTTAGTAAAATAAGCGAAAGCATATATCGTGGAGGGTGACAGGTCTCTTGAAACTGTCACTTCTGATATAAATTACACATCACAACTGCCATTATGGTGACCTTAGGAAACATAACTACCTCCAGGTTTTGATTGCTTTGATGGGTCGATATAGGCCTCCCACTCACTACATGAATGAGGCCAAACATGTTGCTTCATTCCTAATTATTCATATAAACTAATATATCAACATAAATATCTCAATTAAAATCAAGAGTCGTGATAGGGACGGACTTACAAAGGAAGGAGGGGGGAAATTGCATTAAGTAGATTGATTTTTTTTTTTTTTTTTTTGTTTGGATTACATACCTTTGAAAATTTTACCGTTCCCCCCACTCTTAAAATTACTTTTGCCCTCCCTACTCAATATCCTGGTTTGTCTTTGGTCATGATATAGACACATTCCACACATTCCACTGCATTTATGTGAATCCAAAACTATCCTCCTTCATTATAAATATATGACTTTTGTATAATAAAACCCCTTTTAGTTTTAAAACGTTGCACAATACATCTTCTCATTTTTCTTGTGGCAACAAATAACCTCTATTTATTAGTTATTGCAACTTTCTCTCTTTAACTAATGGACTTCAAACTCTTGTCATTGAACTCATGAACTCATTATTTTTGACAAAATTATCCTTGAAAATCTTTCATTTCTTGATTTAGATCTTTCTGTCATTTGGTAACTTTTGTTTCTACTATTCTTCAGATTTGAATAATAATAAATAAATAAATTATCCTTAATATATTGACACTCGTAAATGAAAACATCAACTTTTGGTACTAAACTATTCACATATTATGTAACCCGTTCATTTGTACGTGGTTTGAGACAAAAAAATGTTTTTAAGTGACAAAAAAATGTATTGGCAAATTGCAAACCCTAAAACCCTTTTCACAAGCATAAATGTATGCACACACTACTATTTGAATTGAAAAATAATAATAAATAAATAAATTTAAAAAAAAAACATATTGGCAAATTGAAAACCCTAAAATTCTCTTCACAAGAATAAATGTCTGCATATACTATGGTTTGAACTCAAAAAAAAAAAAAAAAAAAAAAAAGTATTGAGAAATTGAAAACACTAAAACCCTTTTAAAAGCATACACAATAACTCGATTAGTGTTCGATATATTAGAGATGATTCCTCTTTGATCTCAAACAACAACTCGATTAGGGTTTGTTTTAGCTTTTCTTTTTTTTTTTTTTTAAGAGATGGCTTATTAGGTGTCGGTCAACTGCTATAAAATCCTAAGGCATAACACTTACAATACTCTTTTCCTTTTAGGTTACTTGCCGATGGAATCTTATGCCCCTTAGGCAAATATATCATTTTATCGGCCATCAAGTGATCGAATTCATTGCTCAACTCTACTCCTATCACAGATTTTCCTCCATGGAAATCTAGACGTGAGCCTCTTCCATCCCAAGAAAGCCCCCATGAAAATCACAACTTCACTTCAAATTCGAACTCAAGAAATGGTCAGAAATAGATTCTAATAAGGGGGAAAGGTTTTGCATCGGTGATATTTTTAAGCCATGGATCATTGTAGCGCATCCTATTAGATAAGTTACATTTGCATGCATGATCGTTTTCAAGAAAAACCTCTTCCTTAGTGACCCTTGTGTAGAATCAACAATCTCTCAAC
Source organism: Cornus kousa (assembly GCA_025631255.1). NCBI lineage: Eukaryota > Viridiplantae > Streptophyta > Magnoliopsida > Cornales > Cornaceae > Cornus > Cornus kousa. The sequence continues at coordinate 4,417,403 of JAOTQH010000057.1, read as the reverse complement.
TAAATCCGCGAAAACTACTCTGTCATTCCCACTCTAATATGAGAAATGGCTGCAAAGATCTTTAGAATCCTAAGGCATAACATTGATTTGGAAAATGATTCTTACATCGAATAGTTACAATGAATTGTTGCACCTACTATTTTAATTAGTCAATTATGCAACAAATAAGGAGGTTGAGCCCTCCATTTAGTTGTATTTAGTTTAAATAGCCAATTACAAATTATTTAGTTAGATAATCCATTGCAAGTGTTCGGTGTATGTATCACTACTTCTTTGATTTTGCAGGTTTAGTTATTATTATTATTATTTTATTATTATTAAATTTCCTTATTATGGATATTTATATAATTTTATTTCATCCTTTAACTCCGTCTGTCAAATAGGGTAAGTTGCAATAAAGCGGTTAATTGTTCCCAAATAAAAACGAGAGGGCGTAAAACTAGAGTGGAGTTTAATACCCTAAAACCTAAAAAATTTCCAACCACATCAGAGTGCCTTGTGATGTACACAACTTTGTAGTTTAATGCTATCATTGTGTTCCAAATAATTTTGGTAGTTACAAATTAAGTACCACGATGCTTTAACAACCAAAATTGATGGATCATACAATTGATTTCTTTAATGATTGTTGTATCTGTTTGTGTTGCTTTTGCAGAGATATTATGTTTGATAATCACACATACATTTTGTGAAATTCTGATCCACATATTGCTTACAAGTCAGGACTTTTCAATTTAAAATTCAAATCCTGTGAGTTTTTATTGTGCATTATCAATAATCATTAATATCAAGCATTCATACCATTATCAAAGACCACCTAAGTCTCCACGATATTCCGATCGAACACATTTGTTGATCAAAATTGTAAACAAAAGAAAATCCTTAAAAAAATAAAATAAAATAAAATTGTGGTCAGCGTCGGCACGAGTGACCCATGCAATATATGTATAGCTCTCAAGGATGGATCACAAGAACTGTGGTATTCCGAAACCCAGAAATGAATGTCCCACCTCTTCATTGCTCTAATGGATGCATAGTTAGGTGGCCCGCGACATATGGTTTTCTATGTCACGTGAAAAAATACACATTTAAGGAGCATGGATTATTAGTTTCAGTTGTTGCATGTGACCTATATACCCTATGCCCTGTTTGTTATAAATAGGTTTACCCACTTGGAATTCTTGATTAATGATCCATTTATTCTTCACCAGATAATTAATGTCTTTGCACTTTTATTAATATTGTAGGACATATGGTTTTTTTATTTTTTTTTATTTTTAAGGCTTTGGTTAATTAAGATATTTTAAGATATATATATATATATATATATATGTATGTATGTATGTGTGTATGTTTAGGAGAGTTAAATTGAACAGTATTATATAAATGAAGCGTACTGTAATATATCAGGGGTAGGTGTGAATTATAATAGGAACAACTTCAATTATAAAAAAAAAAAAAAAAAAAGGATGAGAATTTGAATTTAATTACCAATTTACGATATAAAACTTGCTTGGCAAAGTAATAAGATTCTTTTATATTTTTAGTTTTAATTCTTGATTCAATTGAATGTGTGTGTGTATATATATATACTTTACTCATGATATAAAGTATTTAAAAAAAAAAAATGATATTCACATTTCATATTTTTTTCATTTGCACATTACTTAATTTTTTACTAAATGAACTGGCAAAATTATCCCTTAAAACTAAGTACTTTTCTAAAATACGTGAGAGTCATTGCAAGTCGAAGTGTATTTTTGAACAGTTATTAAAGAAGAAAAAATAGAGCTTAAAATTCATTTACATTTTTCTATTTATTAAAGATGAGTACTTCTATAACTCAGACGCTTCTCCAAAACTTGCTGATATGAGTTTGATACTATACCAATGTATCCATAATTTGAAATTAAAAATAAATAATAAAATAAAATACAATAAAAATTAACACTTTGATCATGTCAAATACTTCATGACACATTTAACAAATCTTAAATATTAAAGTGCAAGCTTGTCAAGTATAATATCATAGTATCTTTGTCAGAAAAACTTTTTTAAAAAATAAAAATAAAAAAAATAAGTATTGAAATTTGTAGACGTTGCTAATTTATTTAACATTTACGGCCATGCAATATTATTCTCTGCTCGTTTTGTCTTCGTTTTCCGGAAGTTTACTCAACTTGCTTCTACTTCTTTTTTCCTTTGGTAAATAGCTTTTTCTTTTGATAAATGAATAATAATAATAATTTTAAATTAATACATAGATACATATAAGACTTAATTTAAATCTTTACACTAATATATATGTATATATATATATAATCGTACCATATTGTCTGAATATCTTGTAATCTGGGGCCACATTGCTTCGCAAACTTATGTTCTTACATTGACACGCAACGGTGACACTCTGTTTTTCGTGAGCCATTAACACTGAGTTTGAGTGTAAACATAGTGAAATACTAAACAAAGTATAGAGATATACTCTTTCATAAACCCATCAACTATGCACTATCTTCGACTGTAGTGGACTTAATTGGCTAATAGAGTCACTCATCAAGACATGTCTATTAGTGGGTATGTTTGTCCAAATGCGCATTTTGAAAGCCAATCCACACCCCACCCACATTCATCTACTTTTCTTTCTACCCACGTTTACTTCACCCTCAAGTCGAAATACCAGCCGTCTGATTTGTTCACATCAGATGATGTGTCACATCGCCATTTCAACTAATGGGACCCATCTTACATGTAATATAATGTTCTTAAGAGCATCCAAATTTCTTTCAACTTGAAGTGTCAAAGGAGTTCATCATAATTTAATCAATTGGTCAAATATGGTTTTTGGTCTACCTTATATGAACCCAATCAGACGGAGATTGGCACTATGCTTGCGTAGTGATGGCGTAGTGCTCTCACACATAAATAAATAAATAAATAGATAAATAAATAAATTGATGGGATGACTTGACTTCACGTGCTAATACTTTGAACAATGTTCTATAATATAAGTAGTCGATATGAATATTCGGGTTCTTAAATACAATTCTTTTTAATGTGATCAATTTTACAACAAAAACCAACAACCAAATTCATACAAGACACACTTCATCCAACTAATAAAGTTGCAACAGTAAGTAATACTTAAATAAAATTTATTTTTGAGATTAATTTTACAATAAAAATTAAGATTAATTTTACTAACACCCCTTAAATTTGGTCAAATATCATTCTCAAATATCTTTCAAAAATAACTATTCTTTAAATCCATTTTTTCTTTCTCGTCAAAGTCTCCATTAAAAATATGAAAAAATACAACTTTACCCCTAAATTTTTAATTCTATTTATTCCAAAATATCAGGCTACTTAAATGACCATTGTACTTCTCATTAATGTTTATGATATTGATGGATTACGCTTTAGTTTGAAAGTTGGTTGTGTTGGTTTTCGACTCCGAGGCAATATGTTTTTTTGCATGTTTTAGTATTGTAGTGAGAATTTTTTATTTTTTTATTTTTATTTTTTTTTAAGAATCAAATAAATAAGTGGAATGTTTTTAAGCAAAAAAAAGAAAAGAAAAAAGAAAAAAAGAGTGATTTTGGCAATTTGACACTTTATTTATCTTCAAAAATTCATGACCCAAAATATAAAATTACATGTATACATGTGCATATACATTACACACACATGCATATGAAGCAGACGATATTTTGCAACTTGGAAGAAGTATAAAAATGAAGCTAAGAAGATGGATCTGCTATATTTATCCCCCAAAACAAATGGATCTGTAAAATTATTTATTAATTGTGTGGCCCACATATTTTGGACATATGATATATTTAATTAATTAGTGGTTAAGTAAATAGGTATCAGATTAATATTATATTATTTAGTCAACTTATAAATTTCCTTTATGGTA
>JAOTQH010000057.1:4377196-4390299 GCA_025631255.1 Cornus kousa | reverse complement strand
TGGGATGGAGTCAGAAATTTTGATTTTTGAGAGATTCGGTAAAAGTCACACGTCAAATTTTAGGAGGTGTTAGTGTAGATTTTATTATTATTATTTTTAAAAAAATTATGCAGAGTGTGTAATTATGTCTAACAGCAGCAGATTATCTCTTTGAGCAATTTGGTTGAGAGTTCAAATTTTGGAGTTTAGAAGCAAACTTTTTGAATAATTTATGTCTTAGAAGCAATTGTAAGCAACTGATATGATTTGATTTCTTGACTCTAGTTGGACACAAAGATGAATACCATGTATTTAGACGAAATTGTGAAATTGATTACTCGTCCTGGAGATTGAAGCCCACAGTTTGATTAAATTAAGTCTCTCCCGCCTCTTCCCATGCCGCAGATAAATCTCGATAGAGAAAAAAGTGGAGAATTTTTATTTTTTAGACATGTAATCAAATCTCTAAATGCACGTGACAAAATAAACAAAAAAAGAAGAAAAACAGAGGCATTATGGTAAATTTGGATACCCCCAAAAAAATTGAATAACTTGACCTAGGGAATACACTAGTTACTGATGGTAAATTACAATACCAGTTAAAAAGGCTTGCGTTTGGCATAAACGGGTTTGGATCGATGCAATTAACCCGTTTACTTAATTGTGTCGGGTTATGATTGAGGGATTAACTCGTGTAACCTGCTTATGCCCCATTTAACTAAATATGTTATAATCGTAAATATTATTATTTAAATTCAATTACTATGGATAATTAAATCATTTCAACATTAACCTTATTTATGCCTTATGATTTTTTTATTTTTTATTTTGAATATTTGGGTTAATTGTGACAATTTTTTTTCTATTATTTAGTATTTGATTAAATATTAATATCTCATTTTGATAAACAGGTTATTAATCGGATTAACACATTTACCTATTTAATAAATAGGTAATAAACAGGTTGGGTTAGTGTTAAGGTTCTTGACACGATTATTAAATAAGTTGAGCGCATACTTGACAGGAAGGAAAGATAGACAGAGGCGGTAGAGAGGTCCCCCGCTTCGATTCCTGCCCCGTTAGCATCTCCGATCCGAGATAAGGGATGACTCCGTTAGGTCTTTTCGGGCCGGAGCCGGCCGGTAATGGACCTACTTACCTTGCTTGTAGACCAGCAAGAGCGAACCCTTGTTTCTATTGGATTGGTGGTTGCTACCAAGACGATTTCTTTATGCCCATCAAAGCACCTCGAGATGCTAATCCACGAAAAACGATACGAGAAATTCGAAAGAACTCATATACGGAACGAGGGCGACCCGTGAAAATACATCGGTTTCTGACTCGTGCAAAGGAACTATTTCTTGGCAACTTGGACAACTTATAACGATGTTTGTCCCGCATATCACTAGGAAGATTGGGATCTTTACAAAAGGCTTTATAAAGCTTTCGTCTCAATTCATATTTAGCCGCGAGCAATCTACGTTTGTGATCTCGTATATTTCGATTCTTCGACATCTTACTGAGTTTCCACCTCATCTTTGTGAAAAAAGCCGCTCCACGGTGGTAAAGTCTCATCTTGTGTGTTGGCCGAAGTGACAATAGTCACATTGAACCCTCGAATATGTTCGAAGATCTCGAAATGATCTGTAAGTTCCGGGGAGAATTCGCAAAACTCCGTTTCCATCGAGAATTGAATGGACTTTTCCCGTATTTCGACCGGAGAATCTAACAGAGACATTACTGTGGATATTCTGACCAAAAAATGAGACATTCCATGCCCTCGAAGAGTGCTTTGTCGTGCTAGGTCACTGACATATCCCTTTTTGTCTTTATTTGACCCCCAGAATGGATTGGATCGAAACGACTTTCCCGTCGAAGCCCGTTGTGTCTGTATGACTTTCTGACCGCGCGGAATCTCCATAGCCAATTTTCCATTTTGGATTATGAAAGAAGAAGGTGCTGCCTTTGGTACGACTCTGATTTGACACGATCCAGGAACTTCCATAACGTTGGCGTGATTCGGTTTGAGCAACGGATCCTGACGTGATACATCTTCGTAATGAAAATGACGTGGAAACATGAGTCGGCTTTTCCAGTATCTTATAGAATGAGCACTTTTGGCTATCTACTTCAAAAAGATAGTAGTCAACATGAAAAAAACGAGATTCTTTCTTCGATCGGAATACAGATGAGATCAGAAGTGAGTAGGTAAGGAGTGAATCCACTTATTTCAGAAAGAGATGTTTCAGTCATTTCAAGATGGAATTGATTGCGAGCAAGCGTAAATAGAGAGTCTTTCATAGAAAATGCATATTCATTAGAGAAAGGGGCAAACGATGCAATAGCTTCAAAGCCCATATAGCTTTCCTGATAGCCCTCTTTTCTTCGAACCACTGCTGCTACCAAAAAAGAGCTATCCACTCCCTTTTCTTTTTTCAATCTCAAAGCAACGCATTTTTCTCTTCTACATTCGCTAAGCTAAGCCTAATAGCTTAACCACGCCGGGGAGGAGGTTGATCTTTTTTATTGACTGATCGTGTTAATTAAGTCGCTCGGACTCACAGGCACGGTTCTATTCTAAGGAGCTTTTCTCCTTTCCGGATGCAAGTTCTACCTCCACGAACAGGGAAGGGACTACCAAGTTTACATCATACCCTTTTTATAGCAACTTATGACCCTGAGATTACTCCTAATTGAGGCAATCAATGCTTAACTATAACATAATAAAAGTAATCACCCCATAATTAAGGTAATCAATATTTGACTCTAGGATTACCCCATAATTGAGGCAATCAATTGGCCATTGGATTACCCCATAATTAAGGTAATCAATACTTACCTAATAGCATAATTAAAGTAGCTAAAAGTTGACCAAATCTCCCAATTATTCAAACTCCATGTGGATCCATATCATCTAGCTTATGCCAGCTCGAATCTTCGAATCCTCTTTTTGGCGCCTTTTATACACCTTTACAGATTTATGCCATTGATCTCCATCAATTCTCTCCGGGTTGGAAAAACTCGACTCCGACTAGTTTAAGGGATGAAATTGCTCATAAAGGTCGGAAGCTAGATATTGGAACTCACTATAGCAATCCAAGTACAATAAAAAAATAGGTGGTCCCTCCATGTAACAAGGAACTTCTGATAACCACTTTGAAAATTAGTTTGTGCTTTGTGACTGTCATTGCTTATTGCAATCTTCCTTTGAGCTTCAGCATGAATATCTTGGATACGCTTACTTAAAGCATTAGTTTCAGCACTAGGTTGTTCCTCAATTGGTAAAGGTACTAAGTCAATTGGCTGCCTAGGATGTAAGCCTATCACAATCTCAAAGGGGTTGCACCCAATGGTCCTGTTTACAGAACTGTTGTACGCAAATTCAGCAATAGGAAAAATCTGTTCCCACTGTCACCAACAAGAGAATGAAGCAAGTCAGTAGTCACCCAAGATATGATTAATGACATAGGTTTGTCCATCAGTTTGTGGACGAGAAGAAGAAATTTTCAGCCTCATATTCAGCAACTTCCGTATTGTCTGCCAAAAATAACTCCAAAATTTCATATCTCGATAAAAAACAATGGTGTTGTGCAACCCATGAATGCAGACAACTTTTTGAAAAAGAAGTTTGGCAATGTGGACAGCAACAAAAGTCTTAGAATAATAGATGAAGTGCGCCACTTTCGAAATATGATCCACAACGACAACTATGGTATCATGTCTTTGACTTGGTCTAGGCAACACAAGAACAAATTCATCTTCTGATTCATCAACCTTGTTTTGACATCCACTTTGCTGCAACTGTAAAATAAAGTGAGTACAGAATACGCCAATAGTCATAAGCATATTGGTCGCAGAACTAAATGCTTGAGTTCAAGTCCCCCGTCCTACTTAACTCTCAAAATTATTATATTTATTCTTTTTGTGCTGTTAATTTCTTGGATTTATTAAAATCCCTTTAATTGTCCAGAGTTGTGGAATTATAGTTCGACAATACGAAAATATTCGTTGGAGTTATTATTCTTGTTAAGTTGTCATAATCCATTTAACCCAAGCAAGATTTAGGGGTCTAGTTTTGAGATGTTTTCACTAGTTTTTGGCAACTCAGTTTGAGATTTGGGCTAGTCCATTGGGGCTTAGGTTTGCCTCATCCAAGTAAAGCTAATTGTTCCATGTATGCCTTGTCATGGTGCATAACCTACTGTGGGTATATCACAAGCTTATCATATTCGAGATTGGAATTTTGACCAGGCTTATGTCATGATTTTAACTTAAAAAATTCACCCGGATTAGGTATACCAAAAAAGGAGTGTCACTAACTATTTGAATGTGGATAGGAATGGAGGAAAATTCATATGTAATTCACCTCCGAAGATTAGTGAAGAAAAAATGGTGATTTGTTTATTAGAGATTAGAAAAATATCGATTGGATCCATTCAATGTGTTTTTACTTTCAGTTTTATCTTCTGTTCTAAACGATCCCCATGAGCTTCTAAGGATTTGGAGTTCAAGAAGGTCCAACAGTTTAAAATCACCTGCAATATGTGTACGAGTACATGAAATAAAGAGAGAGAGAATTAATACTATTTTTATTATTATTCTTTTCAATATAGATAATTATTGAGAGTCTAACTTGGTGATTGCTTTTCTTCAAGAACAAACCACTGCTTAGTTGTGTAGTTTTTGCAGCTTGTGTTTGCTTCACTTGATATACTTGCTTTTGAATTGAATGTGCCCTTTTATCCACAGGAATCAGCTGAAGGCAAGAAGATGCTAGATTTCCGGAAATCTCTCCCTGCATTCAGTGAGAAGGAAAGGCTGCTACAATCAATTGCACGGAATTAGGTTTCACTTAGGAATCACACCCTTTCCTATCAAGCTTTTCAGCCTTGCAAGTGAACTTAATCTATTATGGATATTTGTACTTCAGGGGGACTTATTATTATTTTTAATTTTTTTTTAATAATAATAATTATTATTATTATTATTTTTTTGGGCTTAGTACTTTCCTGACCTTTGTTTAATTTCCCCACTTATATCGGTTATGGTCCTGCTTGAAAGTTATGACCTTTTTATTTTTCCTGGCGGGGAGTTCTTTGGGGGTTATTCTTTTGATTTGTTTTTGAGTGGTGAATTATGGGTTTTTGTGTGTGTGTGTGTTTGTTTGTGTGGGGGTGGGTGTGTCTGGAAGAGACAAGACTATTTCAAAGCTTGATCCAATTATGCCTGTTTAGATTTGGGTTAGAAGATCAATTTGTACTTATGCTTTTCTTATAGCACACTGACTTGCTTAAAAAACTTGTGGATTATTATTTCTTAAGTTGTTTCTACTAAGGCCATTGGATAACTTACTAGATCCTATCCTTGCACATCTTCAAAACTCTTACCTTATCCAAAGAAGAAAACAGTGGTTAGTTGTTTTTAAGTTCACTTCTACCTAGGGCTGTAAACGAGCCAAGTCGAGTAGTGATGTGTTCGAGCTCGGGTCGGTTAGGCGGCAAAGGTGATTAAGCTCGGCTCGAGAAGGAATTGAGCCTTAAAATTAATGTCTGAGGTCGGCCTGTCTATGTTTCACAGAGCTAGCTCGGCTCAACAGCTCCATAAATTTTTTTTTAATAAGTAAAAATATATTAGAAAAACGTTCAAAAGGGGAACACGTCCCTAATACACAAAAACAAAAGAGCAAAAGCCAGACCTACGGATCAACAGCTCCATAAAATTGGTGGATGCTGAACAGTAAAAGGGAGAAATTTTTGACAGAGAAATGATACAGACAGAAAGGATTAATCTGGCTCATAACCAACTTGGATGAAAGACACTGACGCCGATGCTGATGCAACTGAGAGTTGATAGATGTAGAGAACAAAACTTTACACTGCACAAAATTTTGAAGGAAGCCCCATAATCACTTTAAATGAAACCCCATATCCAGATTGAATAAAAAGGTGATTGAATGAAAGGCAAAAAATAAATTGTAATCTCAAGTTACGTGGAAATTCTTGAAAGAGGGAGATAGAGAGAGAAGTGAATGAAATGAATGGGCAATCACCGGTGGCCATCGGTGACGAGAGCGTCATAGACTCACTGCAGCTAGAGTTTGAATCGTTTAATTGTGTAAAGGCAGTGAAATCTAGAAAGTGATTAGGGTTAGATACACCTATGTATATATATCTATATGATCGGCTTAAATTAGTTGGGTTTTGTTCTTAATAGGGACCAAATCATTTGGGTTGGTTTTTTTTTTTTTTTTTACCCTGAATTGGTCTTCATATATATGTAAGAGATTAAAAGTTGTTTGGTTTGGGTTGGGCTTCATATATGTCTAAGAGATTAAAAGTTTTGAGGTTTTGTATGGGGCTGAATATATATATATATATATATAAATATAATATTCAATAATATATATACACATATATGTAACACCTTTTAACTAGTCTAAAATGAGATCTTAAACGAGTTTTTTCACGAATGTGTTCATGAACAAATGAGTCGAGTAGGGAGGTGTTTGAGCTGGCTCGTTCTATAAATTTTGTTTGAGCTTGGTTCGTTTACTAAACAAATGTACACGAACCGACCTCTTAACGAGCCGAGCTCGAGTTGTTTGTCGAAAGCTTGGCTCCTTTGCAGCTCTACCCCTACCCACTACATCTTTAAGAATTTATTTAGCAAAAGAAGTGCATTCTGATTATGCTATTTGAAAAATATAAAAGTGAACCTTTGTCAGTGTACCTGTTTATTTTTTTTCAAACTCATTTATGGTTTGGATTTAGCACCGTTTAATTAATATTTGTGATTTTTAGGATTATTATGCACTGTCTAATAAGTAATGCCAACTACTATCAGAATTTTGGAAACATGCAATCTCTCAATGAAAAGATAATCCTATAGGGATTTATGATAGAGTTTTAGCAGAAGAGTTGGTTGAGAAACTTGGCATGTTGTTACGGAATTGTTGCCAAAGGCAAAGACAAGTGCAATTTACCTTTTTAGTTGGTTAATGACAGCCCCAAAATATTTTGTGTTGTTAAAGTAATACGACACATACCTAATCTCCTTCTTTTTTTGGCAATCAATTGTAGTAAGTCATTGATTCTCAAAGTTACTCCTTGGGATCTTGTCTTCTACAAAGTCTACCCATGCCATTTGCTGACAGGAGGGCACGCTGTTTATTTTGTAATTTTACAGGGAGAGCTCATAATTTTTCCCTATAAAGGAGATGGATTTTGGTTCTCATCTTGTGATGTATTGACGATTGCTTGTATCATAACTTTCTGATAATGGTGGACACAACCCTAACTACACATCCTGAAGTTTTGTGGCATGAAGGGGTCATATAAGTTATGTTGTTATCAGTAGTTTCAGTTATATTGAGGGTCTTTTTCCTTTTTAAATTTGGAATTTCTATTTTTCTTATGTTGAGATCTTATATGTTTTGGGATAAGGTATTAGTCCTTATTTTGGGTAAGCAAGCACTCACAGACCCATCTCACACGCATCCACTATTGCCCCTAAGGGGTCTTGATTCCTCAACCTTTCATTTGGAAGGAGGAGGGGATACCGCTTGAGCCAAAGGTTTGTTATGTTATTATGGGGGATAGCATTAATTTTGCATTACCTACAAAGAAGTCGTTACCTTTATAAATTTTTAGTTTCTAGTGTTTTGTTAAACCTATATATGGGTCTCTTGGGAAAAGTTTATGCACTTCTGAGATGATATTTTATTTTCACTGATAAATTATTGAAAGAGCATGCTCTCTCTCCCTCGAGTTTTGATCGTGAGGCTTGGAAATCCACTTGTACTCACCTTGTTTCTTTCCTTTTCCTTCTCTGCCCCTTGACCCTTGAACACAGAAAATAACCCTCAGGAATTTCTTCTCTTCCCCCTCTTTTCTTCTAAATTTTCATCTTCTGATTATTGTGCTTTGGCACAGAACTTGAAATCCTTTAAGGAATTCTCTTATAGTTTTTCTCTCTCTCTCTTTCATTGTCTTCCCACTTTTCTCTCTTTCTTTGCCTTCCCATTTGTTTGTTTCTAAGAAGCGTTGATATTTCCTCCAATATGACTGCCTAATTTGCTCATCTCCGAAATGTGTTTGTTCCAGTTTCCTTTTAGGATTCAACTTTTGAAATGAAACGATACTCGCACTCAATGAACCCTCTAGTTTTAGCAGGTTAAACTACTTCAAAACCTAGGGATAAAATTTATCTTAAGCCACAGATTTTCAGAATTGAAAGGGGAAGAATCCTCATGGACTTAGGTGCTTTGATAAAATTGAAAATTAAGTACTGAAAACTTTAAGAGCTGAATTTTAAGTACTAAAGTTTTTAAGTGGTAATTAAAAATTAAATATTTTTTTGATATCTTTTTGAATTTTTAGCGTTCAACATTTAGTGATAAGTGACGTCCTTGTCACTTAAAATTTTACTCCATTTTAAGTGGTGCTTACTGTTTTCTGTGATATTCAAATTGCGTTATCAAACACACTTAGTTGAATAAGCGCTCAATTTATTAAGTGTTGAATTGAGTTATCAAACAGCACCTTAGTCATTAAGGATATAATAGAGTCAAGTGTTGGATTAGTTGTATATCAAGTGGTCCTGGTTGAAAACTGAGATCTAGTCAATACTTGAGTTCTTTACACATTTTTGAAGTTTGAACCTTTATCTTTCGTAGAGATCAAAGCACATAAAAGCTGCTCAATTGAAAGGAAGTTCTTCTTGGTATTACATCACACAGACCACATCCTTTATCAGAGTCTTGTGACATTTCTTTCAGTTCTTGTAGAATTTATTGACATCAAAATCACACTCCTTACTTCCCGGGGACATCCTTTCTCTCTTAATTGCACATCTCTTATCTAGCATTGAAATGGTAAATTCTCGGGCTTGGCCACTTTTTGAAAAACAATGCTAAAGGTTAGGAAAAATATAGTTTACTATCTTAGCATCTGCATGGGTAAGACCAAAACTGGTAATGGTTATTCACCCATATCTAATGGTTTTTAACTCGGCCTGACAAGCTTATGAAGAACCATATGCAGTGTTCTCGAAGCATGAACAAAATTGAGAATTTTTTTTATCTTAACAGAAAATTACTTTTAGAATGAGCTTAACTTATTAAACTAACAACGTGTAACCCCTTCTGAAATTTCTGGTCCGATCTGAGTGCTACGTTTGAAGGCCTGCAACTTCCTACAAGATATATAATGTCATTTCTTTGTAGTGCTTTTATTTTGTGCTATAATGCCCAGTGCTTGGACAACCTGAAGTGGCTGGTATTTAAGAAACCACTGGTTTGATCTGTGTATTATTTGCAAGGTGTGTTCCTGTTGACTTTTTTGTGGCTCAAATCAAATTAGCTTACATCATCCATGACTTCATCAACTTGGCAACCAAGTATTCTTGATCACCAAGCTGTGGTGCTTGATCAGCAAGCTTAACGTGGAGAAGCCTTTAGTTGTGTGCGTGGACAGCAAGCTATGTGATGGCTATAAATAGCCTATGATCTGCATAGTTTGAATTATCCAAGTCATCAATTGAGAGTGTGCTTCAATATCAGTTGTAGGGTGAGAGAGTTTGGGTGTAATTGGGTTTCAGGTGTGAGCCACTTTGCTTTGTATCTCTTTATTTCTATAGTGAAATATTGTCCTATCTTCTCCCCGTGGATGTAGGCATAACCGAACCACGTAAATCCTTGTCTCGTTTTTGTATGTGTCATTTTAATTTCTTGTCATTAATTTTCTCTTTTATTCTCAAAACTCCTATTCGATCCTTTTTTTCATAACAATTTCCTTTTTCATCTCCTTCTGTACACAGTACTTTGTACATCAAAACCATCTGGAAATGTAACATCTATTACTTCGAGAATGCAATATCTATTAATAGTTTTTGTTTTTGAATTAACGGTGTTGCATTCTTAAAGTAGTGTGTTGTGAGATTATAAATTTGTAATTTGATAAATTTTGTTGTCAAAATAAGTCTGATTGAGCCGGTTCCGCCTCATGAAACCGGTTGCACAGTTGATACTTTTTATAAACTTTTTAGCAAGAAAACATATTGGCCAAACGGAGTCGGTTGCGCTGTTGCAGACCATGAAGGAAACTTTAGTCTCAACCAGTTTTGGTTTTCTCTTTTTAGACAGACTTTTGCCATAATGATCATGCACAAAATTGACTTGTTTTTCAAGTACAAGTAGGCTTTCAAAAATCTATAAATACATGTTTTTTTCACTTAGAGTCTTACTTTTTTTTGCATACAAAATTCTGGTTTATCTTGAGAGCCAACTTTGTGAGATATTGGAGTATTTTTCATTGAGAGCATACACAATGTACACATGAGTGATTTAGGGTGTTGTTCATATTCCAATCGAAGTATGAGTTTGAAGATACCATTAGTATCAATTAGAGAAAACATAATTTCTTCATCCTACATCAAAATCTGATTTGAGGGGAAATCACTCTTTGAAGGGGTCAAAACATTCGTGGAGTGTTGTTGATCTATCAACAATCCATCTGCAAGGTTCAAGGAGTGAGTCTGAAGTCGTAAGCTGTTGGACAAGATATCGCAAAGTCGGTGGCGTCCAGCAGGTTGAGTCTTGGTAAGGTGAATAGGTGTGAGTCTGAGTCAAAGTGAGGTGTATTTTGTTTCAAACATAGTGGATTGTTTTACTCGGGATAGCGCAAAAATTCTCAAGATTTTTCAATTGATTTCTTCTCTAAAATTCGGTGTTACTCCGAACTTTATCCGCATATTATGTTGATGTGTGATTGATCTTAATCCAATAATTTTAATTAAACAAAATTGGGTAAAGTAGGACGTGATAATCCTCTCAAAAAGTGTTTCAACTTAATTTTTTTACCTTTTTTTCACTGTGTGACTCACAATTGGTATGAGAGACGACCTTTACATATTGAGTCTAAGAAATAAGAATGATTGTGTCTGAATTTAGGAGCATTTTACTTTTTTCGGGTAAGACCGAATCGAGGAGCAGTAGGATCAATAAATGTCTGAATTTGATTTACTTTGTTGGAATTTACTTTAAAACTGTAATTTCAATTAATATGGTTCACTACTGTATCTAAATATGCTACTCAGTCCCAGTCTCACTACTAAATTTCATAACAAAAAGATATCGCTTGAGAAAATAGTACAAACCCCTACACAATATACCCTTGTACGTTGGGCCTGACATAGTATTGACTGTGTGTTATTTAATTACCATTACGTTATCAGCCATTGGAACACTTCATAATCAACTATGAGTCCACAGGGATCCCTCATGTGCGGAGGGATTGAGGGATTTGTGCTCCATCCGGTGCCCGAAACGGCGTCATTAGGTGTCCTTTTGGGTGCCCAATATGCAGCGACACCGGATAGGCCACAGAAACCCCAACAGGTGGGGATCTTCTTTCACCATCATGTATCTACAACTCGAACATCGGATACATACAGTCTCCCATCTATATGCACGAGGTAAGACAAAGAATTTCTAATCAGAATTTGAACTCTCAATCTTCAAACACGAGGTGAGTCTTATTACGAGACTACCTCTATAGAGTTGTATTGATAGTGCTAATTTGCACATGCTTTTGATTTGTTACATACAAATATACCCTAATAACCAAAGGGTCTTTGGCCTAATGACATAACCTCCTCATCTTCAAAGAAGAGGGGAGGGGTTCGAGTTCAGGCGTGAGCAAAAAAATGTGTGTTTACTTTACCATCCAGAAAAAATAAATAAATAAAAAAGAATAAAAAATAATACCCTAATAAAATTCTTTTAATAACTACACTTGGGTTGTATTAGCATAAAAATGTTGCGTATTCCAGTTTTCCCATAAACAAAATAAAAACTTCTTAATGCAAGTGTCTTAAAAAATATTAACTTTCATTCCCCATAGCCCTACATGATCTCATTCTAACCACTCTGTTCGGCTGATATATGACAAAAAATTAATTCTTTTTAGGGTTTAATCAACATATGGAATGTGAAGACTTGTACAGATTACTATTTTAATCGTAAGATACTACTATATATTCCCTTCCCCACTATATTTTAATTTTTTCTAATTTGTTATTATGTAGTATATACTATCATTGTTGGTGTTACTGTTTGATGTTTAGTGAACGAAGGAAATACTATATTGCGTGTATGCTAAAACACATTTGTAATTTTTGTTCATACGGCCCTAAATAATCTCAATCAAACTACTCTCTTCGGCCGATATGACCTAACTTCCTACTTTTAGGGTTTAATCCAAATATGAAAGGGATCCACCTTTGTTCTTTATCGTTCATCCAAAATGTGCTTAATTCCTAATGAATAATTGTATGGTTATTATATTGTAAGATATGTTAATTAATCCTTCAATTCTTCATAATTTTTTGTTGTGTAACATACCATTATTTTTTGAGGCAGTACATATATATATATATAAATTCCGTTTTTGATGTGCGGAAGGAGATGCTATATTGCCCGTTTGGTTGCTGCACAGCATCTCCTCCTCCATCAGTCGACTTAAGCAAATTCGTATGTGATATATTACTGATATTCATATCGTAATTTGTTTTCACCCTACATACTATCAAAGTCTATAAGTTAGTGATATTTCATTTCCTTTTATTCAAAGTAAAAGGTGGAATTCAATATTTTAAAGTTCATTTTTTGTTTCTCCCTCTGTATCTGTAAACTTACCCAAGTATTAACTTGTGAAGTATAATCCAGTGCATTTCTTACCAATTAATATATAGATATATATATATATATATATACACCCACGCATATACATATATCATCACCAATCTTATAGGCCGGGTACACTTGTAGTTGATTGGATCTTTTAATTACAATAATATATATATCTCATCTTCAATCTTATTGGGCACACGTAGTTGATTAGATCTTTCATATATATTTTTCGAAAGGGTGACAAACTAAAAGGACAAATGTCACCTTCTTTTAGGATTAGAATAGTTGACCATAGTAATATTACACTAGCAAGATAAGCCTAATTTTTAAAATTATCTTAATTTTCAAAAATGAAAAAGAAAAAAGATAAGCCTAATTCCAAGGTTGATTCCCTATTCTCAGTACCAGCTCAAACATTTGATGGTTGACCCTCCTC
>JAOTQH010000057.1:4357970-4368873 GCA_025631255.1 Cornus kousa | reverse complement strand
CCTCAGCTAGGATGACAGTGGCATGGCGCATGCTTGGACCCTGTCGCTATCCTATTTAATTTAAAGGTGCACATTAGATTCAATGTAGATGTTGAATTCGGGTCCGATGATCCGATCTGTCCTTAACTCCCAACTAATCTGAACTTTTTAAGAACAATGCACTAATGGTTTAGTTTTCTAGGATTATGCTTCTCTTAAATTAATTAATGTAGCCTGATAATAAATGCCTAAATGGGACTAGCCATAGTACCCTGTTAGGCATGTTTGTCCAAATTGTAATTAAGGTATAATTATTACTAAACATTAATACAGACGATACAGTATTTATAATCCGTGTTTTGAACCAAAAAAAATAAAGAAAAAAAAATTTGCCCCCGTAAATAACCGAGACAAGAAGGGGTCCTCTCCACTCACCCACTTAACTGCCGAGTTCCGACCCACGCAAGAAAACTCTCTTAAAAGGAATTTTGTTAGAACTAATTTTTATTTACAAAAATTAGGAAACTCATAAACCCTACACAAGAAAACTCTAATTTTAGTAGAATATGGTGTCTTTTTTTCCTTTTCCTTTCGCAACTTGACATAATTCAACCGTGCGTCCTACCGACTTACGGAAACTGTAACTATATACAAATATAAGTGTGTATCTGTGTGTATTAAATTCTTTGAATTAAAAGAAAGAGAGAGAGAAGGGCGCGAGGCAGACAAAGGCATTGAAGATAGCAAAAAGAGATGAATCCTTACCCATCATTCCCTACGAGCTCATACAAGACATACTCTCATTATTACCGGTCAAGTCTCTTGTACGGTTTAGGTGTGTATCGAGGACTTGGATCACTTTACTCACCAATCCATGTTTTGTTAAGATGCACCTCAATCGATCTCACAACCGCAATATTATTGTTTTTTCATTCCCTTCTTGGAGCAGACGACCCAATGTATTTACCATCAACAACGATCAGACAAAAGAAATTCACATTGATTCTCTAATTCCATTCCCAGGTACTCATAATTGGACAATCAGTTTCCACGATTCTTGCCATGGATTGATATTAGGGTTAATTTCACCACAGCACTATCTCATTCAGCTGATTTACCAGTTTGAGGGACTCCATGAAGAATAGAGACGAAAGAGAAGCTCGGGAACTCGAATTCAGTGTTGTTGTTCCAAGAGTCCCGGTGAGATTCGGGCAAAACCAACGGCGGCGATACAGTCGTAGGGTTGTTGATCGCAGAATCAAGCGGCGCAGGTTGGGAGATGATGGCGTGAGTCCATCTTCTGAACCCTAATTTGCACCCCATGTTCCCCAATGCGCTGGTCTGCATCGCCACCCTAAACGCCATTGTTATTATTTTTTTTTTTCAGTTTGTTTTATCTACAATATTTTCTATTGACAACTGATAAAATATACAAAATGACATCCATACGTTAATATGTGAGGCATATGTGACGATGAAATTTAAAGCATAACATGGTATAAGCAAGTCAAAAGTGAATTAATACAAATTAAGTATATTTACCCTATCATTTTTATAAATGCATTTTTTTTAAATAAATAAAACAATTGTCAGTAATTTTTTATTCCTTCATGATTAAAAAGAAAAGAATATTCCTTAATGAAGCCCCAACAGGATTCAAACTGCCAAAATGTTTCATACTTGATTTTCTTATTATAAAGTTAAGTATAATTGAGGTTGATATCCAAATTTTAATTTAATTCTATAAAAATTAATTTATATAACAAATTTAAGAAAATCCGAAAAAATTCTAATTTATTTAAAAGAGACTATATTTGAATTACAATTCTTGAATTTAAAATATGTTGATTGCATGTGAATTCTTGTAACATCCATACAAGTAGTTGATAATAGGTCAATGGATTCCATCTTTATTTAAATCAATCAATGACTTAATATGAATTAAAATATTTAATATGACATCGAGTCCAATCATTAATTATTGATATTAACTTATATGACATAATATAATAATATATAAAAAAAATATTATTATACAACTTTATTATTTCTTCATTTGTTTAATTTGATTTGATATAATATATAATAAATATTCACATTTTTTTTTTCCTCAGTAAGAGAAACATTTGTCTTTTTCTTATTTTTATAATGTTTCAATTCTTTTTTTTTTTTTTTTTTGACTCTATTTGATCTAAAAATTATAAACACTCTCTTGGTGGACTGAATTTTCAATTAATGAGAATCAAATACACCGTACGAATTTATTCATAAATAATCCATCTGCCCGAAACAATTCGGATCAAATCCGGATCAAATCAGGCTTGATCCAGTCATAAACCAATCCATTTTACAGGCATACTGAAACAAGAAGTATACTTCGACTTGGTGGGTTCATGGGCACCCATTTCTCTACGCCATACTCATGCGGCAAGGTCAGTCCATAGCCTCGTTTTGTTCTCTGTCTCTGTATCGAGCTTTTCTGAAATTACTATGTATATTGCATCAATGAATTGAATGGTTTTTCTATTCAGATTAGCAAGAAATGGCTATTATATTGATGCTTCACTGCTTTCTTACGCAAATATAGAGCTTGTGTACTTATATTTTGTATACATCGTGCAATTCATTAACACATAGGAAAGGAACATCTGGGTATGAAGGGTTTTCTCAATTTCTGTAATATCTCTAGTGCAATACAGTCTAAAAGACTACAAACCCTAACCCTAACCCCAACACCAAGTAAAGGATTCTATAGATATTGTCATTTTGGTTCAAATCCATCATCCCGTTTGGTGGAGAAGACTGCCCAGAACAGGGTTGCAATTTTCTGGGATTTGGATAATAAACCACCAAAGTCATTTCCTCCTTATGATGCCGCTGTGAGGCTAAAGAAGGCGGTGGCATCGTTTGGGATTGTTCGCTACATGGTAGCTTATGCCAATCGGCACGCATTTAGTTATGTTCCGCCTGTAGTTAGGGAACAAAGGAAAGACAGGAAGGCATTGAATCAGTTGGAAAATAAGGGCATTATTAAACATACTGAATCTTATATATGTCGAGTTTGTGGGAGGAAATTTTATGCAAATGATAAGCTTGTCAATCATTTTAAGCAAATTCATGAGCGTGAACATACGAAACGATTGAATCAGATAGAGTCGGCAAGAGGGAGTAGGAGAGTAAGATTGGTATCGAAGTATTCGATGAAGATGGAAAAGTACAAGAATGCATCCAGGGATGTTTTGACTCCGAAAGTTGGGTATGGTTTGGCAGATGAGTTGAAACGAGCTGGATTTTGGGTTAGGACTGTGTCGGATAAACCACAGGCAGCGGACTTTGCCCTGAGGAATCACATGGTGGATATGATGGACAAGAGGCTAGTTGAATGTGTGGTCCTTGTATCGGATGATTCGGACTTTGTGGAGGTTTTGAAGGAAGCAAAATTGAGATGTTTGAAGACAGTTGTTGTGGGTGATAGCAATGATGGGGCTCTTAAGAGAACTGCCCATGCTGGATTTTCATGGCAGGAAATCAAGATGGGGAAGGCTAAGAAGGAGGCAGTATCGGTTGTGGGGCGGTGGAAGGACCGTGACATTTTGAAAAGATTGGAGTGGACTTACGACCCAGAAATGGAGAAGAAACTATATGATTTCGGTGATGAGGCTGATGGTGAGAGTGAAAACTCGGATACTGAAGGCTTTCTTTCTGTGGAAGCTGATGATTTTATGCAGAAGGAAGATGCTGGTGCTTGGTGGGAACTGAAATCTGGTGGCGATGTCACATCTTCATAATCACTGGTGCAATTATTTGTGGGCATAAGTGCATTGAGTTGTGACCTGTTTAGTATGCTTACTTTTTTTGCCCAGTCTCTGCTAAATATTGTATGGACAAGGCATACTTAGTTGGATTTTACAAGTAAATGAGGTAGATGTAATTTTTTTTCTTCCTAAATGAAGGTAGATGTAATTTATTTTTCTTCATTTGGCGCAACAGATGACAAAGAAGAGGAAGTTATATTATACCTTCAAATGCCATATAATTAAATTTTTTTTTTGCATGAAATGAATGAGGAGTGTAATTGTATGGCTAGCCTATGTTTTGAGAGCAATATCTGATACAAAAATAAAGGAATCCACGTTCTGTCCTAGTTTTGAAACCTGTTATTAATGTTTTTTCCCCCAGTAAATAACCTGTTATTAATGAACTATCATCTTCTGTGCTACAATCATGCTTGTTATGCAAGTCCTCTAGAACCTTTCACATACTAACTTTTCCCTGATACTTAATGTGCCTACATGGTTCTTCGTTGCTACTTGGTAACCATCCTCTCATGGTACTAATAGTTATTGGCTTTTGTATATTATTTTGTTAGAACCTAAACCATGAATTATTGTTTTAGCCATGTAACTTATGTAAAATCTAAGTATTTTTGTTGATGTTTATGCGTTTTTTTATTGGTTAAGGCAATTTAAATGAGAAAAAAGTCTTCCACTTTCCTTCCGAAGAAAAAAATAGTCTTCCACTTCTTGCTTTTGTGTTTGGTCTCTGTTCAACCTAGTGAATCATCCTAAGCATAAGTGGAAGCAAAAATTGAGAAGATTAATGCAAAAGTGGTAAAAAAAGGGAATCATTCAACCATAAGAAGACGAAAATTCGAACCTTATACAGACCATATTGAGAAAACAAAAGACATGCAAAAGGTTTTAGTGAACTAGTGAGCATGGGAGTAGACTAAGAGTCACTAAATTGTTTCTGAATGTGTGAATATTTATACATATATATTTGAAATGTCATTTCCTTGTTATATCCTTCTTGATACACAAGGACATATGATTTGTAAGTTCCAAATTTCATGTTATAGTCAAAAAAAGAAAAAAAAAATAAAGAAAAGAAAAATCCACTTACTATGAATAAAGTCTGTTGTAAATAATATAATATTCTATATAAAATATATTTTATTAGTATTTCCTTGCTGTGTCTGTGTAGGTGTCCTACTTTATTAAGATCTAAACTTACTATGTAAACATGGTAAAATATAAACATGTATGTGCCATATTGACTGTTCATATATATATATTTTTCGATGACTGTTCATATTCATGCTTCTCAGATTCTTATTATCTGGTATCTCGGTATCTCCATGATTTAATTTTAACCACATACGACCAATCAATAAGAAATTCATTACACTGAAAATGCTAGAAGTCTCCTTGATACTCTAAATATTATACGACTTGGCATAATTTCCAAAGCTCTTGTCTATGAAAAAGTGACTGAGATTAACACAAGGGTCTTCTTATGTTTGATTGGATTTGTCAGTAAGTTTTCTATGCATCCTATTGCAGGGTTTGATTCTCTGTAAAAGAGTTTCTGGTTGATGTACTATTTTCTAGAGATTATACCTATTCAGTTTCTGGGCTTGTGATTAAGGTTGTATTGATTATATATGTCTAACAAATTATCAGTTCTTCTGACATGCTTTATTGTTCAATGTCATCTTACATCTTATTGCAATTTTGGCTATTATTGTGCTATACATAGGGAGGTTATTAGCTCCTCCTTTTAGATTTTTTGCACATGACTTCCTTGAGTCATTTTCCCCAACTCTGGGTTTTTAATCTGTTCTTGTCAAATTTTATTAATTTCCATTTTTAAAATGGCTCTTTGAACTTGCTGAATCAATGCTTCGCTTGAAAAATTAACAAACTTTTCTTATTCAGATCCTTTGGTGGTCCAATGAATCATTTTGTTACAGCAATGGGAGATATTTCATCACTTCTTGTTGTTAGATTATTGAGATTTCTACTTAATGCATCTCTATGTATTTTAGACATTTTTTTAAGGAATTATGGTGACTCTCTTGAACTATGTTGGAGGAACTTGATTCCTGCTTGCAATTTCAAGTAGTTGGGGTTCTGCAGTTGGAAGATTTTAGTATTGAAACAGTGACCTATTTGGTGGTTGTTTCTTTTTCTTTTTCTTGTTTTTGTCTGGGTAAACTTTAAATTGTTTTATCATCTCACATTACTGCATCATCTTAGAAAATTGGGAACAATAAGTGACACGATATGGGTTAGCCCAATGCAGGAGGTTCCTGCCATTGCAGGGTCTGGGGAGTGTCAGATGTACGCAGCCTACCACTGCAAGCGTAGAGGCTGTATCATGTTTTTAATGCTTGACCTCCAGAACACAATAGAACAACCATACCGTTGTGTCAAGGCCCCTCAGTAAGTGATATGATAGTAATTGAAAAAAGAGATCTACTAGTTGTTTCCGAGGAGCTTGATTAACTTGATTTAAGTATGTGGGAATCAAAGAGTTCAATTCTTGATGCTGCTTTGTCAATATGTGCAGTCATAAAGTTTGGCAGTTGTGGAGGTTAGAAGGGAGTAGAATTTAAGCCCTGGGAAGGAAATAGTTATGCCTTTTGTGGGTATAAACAAAATTTGGAATCTTGAAGTGTTGGAGTATTCTACTTTGATGTTCCCAAAATATGGCCCTGGTTTCTTTCTGTGCACACTATTCTTTTTTATCCTTTAAATATCTCTACTAAAAGGACCCAAATATTTTGATATAAGGAAATCAATATATAAATGTCGTTTTCATCTGAAAGTTACCCAAATTTTCTGTAATGTGTTTCTTCTTCCTTAGAAATTGGAGAATGAAACACTTTGATGTTGGAAGAGAGAAACTTGGGATTGCATCATTTCCACCTTGAGATATTGAGAAAATTTTTGACTGATCAGAAGATATCAGCTTGAATAAATGGTCATCATTAACGTTTAAAATGCAGCTGAAAAACCAATTTCAGATGGAAAGTTGAGCGAAAAGGATTCATTATGATCATGGTATGCTATAAATTTCTAAATCAAGGAATGTTATGATCCTTTATCTTGTAATATTATCTTATCGGATCTAGACATTTTACTGGGGTGGGGGTGGATAACTAGTACTTTTTAATTTAAATTTTAAAAAATTACATATGAGGTGTAATATAAATGTATTTAAGATATGTCTTAGTATATATTCTTGATATAACGTAAGAAATGAGAAAATACAACCTACAAATATGAGGCCAAAACAACCTAACCGAATAGAGTTTGGAAAATCGATAAGAGAAGGATAAAGAACAAAGTGAAGAACACATTAGCAGCCGGCAAATGAGCCTACCAAGTGCCATCTCTCTCTCTCTCTCTCTCTCTCTCTCTCTCTCTCTCACACACACACACACACACACACACACACACACACACATTCATATAGATAAGTAGTGATTTCTGTAAAAAAAAAAAAAAAGGGCTTACTTTTGGTGCCTCATTCATATAGATAAGTAGTGACTTCTTAATTGTTTTTGTTTGGCTTCTGCACATATCACCACTACTGCTGCTACTACTTGATAGAAGCATTTGTCATTAACAAGTTGGGATTGTAATGATATTTAACTTACTCTCATCACATTTGCAGCATTGGAAATTTCTTCTTTGCAGGAGCGCACACATTCTTTCAGTCTCTAGATGCTGCAATATTTTTGTTTTCTTGTGTTTCAGATATCCCCATAGAGAGGCTTGTCCTTCCAGTGATTTCTACGAATGACGTGCTTACTTGGGTTGTGAACTATGGGTATGAACATCAATTTACGTGTTGACGTGGTTATCTTTTGAAGGTGCATGCATATGGTTCATGATAATTAAATGATTTAGAAATGATGATTCTATGTTGTCTATTAAATGTCTCCGTATATGTTCACCACTAATTCCTTGATTGATAGTTCATATGTTGAAGTATCCAACATGGGTAGTTGATATTTTCTTATTTTTCTATTATCTATTTATTTACATTTTTATTTTTTTTGAGGGGCTATAAATTGCTTTATTTTTTGGTGGGATGTGTTTTTCTTTAAAGAGTAACAGCAGGTTAGGCTTTAAAATTATAATTGTCGAAGCAAGTTAAGCATGAACAGTGTTTGAACTTATCGTATTTGGTAACCACTAATACTGGATCAAATTGCTATCTATCATAACTTTGTTTATATGCAGATGGAAACACAGTATAGTTCTAGAATCAAGTTTTAAGCAATATATATTCATAAAAAAAATTTAAAAAAATTTATCGTGTCAAATTGGTGAACATGCATTCATCCATTTCAATACATAAATGAAAACTAGATATGTGGACTAAATTATCCAGCTAGTTTGCCATCCATGTACCAAAAGGAGACCATTATATAAAGTTTGGCGCATGCACAGCTGTGACCCTCAAGTCCAATATTTTGAGTTCATCATCAGTGATCGTCCCAATAAATAACCTAATGGGGGGAAAAAGATGAAATATATAAAGCAAGTTCATCCAATTTTTTTTTTTTTGGATAGATACAAGTTCATCCATTATTACCCTCAAGGTCATTATCAACATCATCTGCTACGATCATATAATTATCAGCATCTTCTTCTCATCTTCAATCACTAAAATCTTCCTATTCTGTAATTTCCTTCATTTTGCCTTTCCTATATGCATTCAAGTTCCTCGAGCCTATAAAATTGAACTGATTAGAATTCTCAAATTATAGAAATATATTGAATGTGTGCCACTTGGCATACTTTCATGCTTGAATTAAAACAATTGTTATTATTTGGATAAGTATATATTCATTCAAAAGGAACCAAAACAAGGGGTTAATATGTACATAGAGAGTGTAGACCAAAAGATAAAGACTGTATACTTTAATCTCTTCCAAAGCTTTACCAAAAAAATCAATGAATGTTCTAAGTGTGTTGACTCCAGATCTGTGGCTGCGGATTGGAGTCTGCCTTCTTCAGTGATCAAATAGTTCTTGCTTAGGTTGCTGTTCGGTGTGGGTTTGCTTTGGTTGCCCTCCCCTGCTCTGTTTTCTGTTGAGCTCATTCAAATTTTGTTGTAGTAATGGTCTTATTGTGTGGGTTGTGTTTGGTTCTTTGGCGCTCTTCTTGGGCTTGCGCCTTTCGGCTTGTATGTTTGTGCTTTGGCCCCTCCTTTTTGTACTTCTAGCTTCTGTTTATAATACTTTGAATTACTGAGAAAAAAAAAAAAAAAACCACCACACACACCTGCCCCTAACAAAAAATACGAGGGAGATCAATTGCAATACTTAACAGTCCAGATAGGAGACTCAAATTCTTCAGACATACCTAGTATTTTTGGTCTCCCCTAATTCTCTACCAGAGGCAAAGTGGCACCAATTTTAAGACATCGCTAATTCTCTTCCCAACTCTATATCCTCTCGAGTTAGATAGAATATCCCATACTGTTATAGGCATCACTCGGTGAACTCTTAAAAAGGCAAGGAGAAGGTCCGCATACATCATGCCATTATGAAAAGGGGGAATGCTGAACCTAAACTTTTCAAAATGTACATACAGTATTTATTAATTTTTGTAAGCCATCCTTTGCAAAGTAGAATTTTGGTTTCATGCAGTAGGGGGAAAAATATTTTTAAAAATTGTTGCCTTCTAAATTATTTTTAGACCTTTTATTTATTTATTTATTATTATTTTTTAATATATGGCATGTTTAGAATTAAATACATCACATAGCCACATTATTTTGGACTCTTTTGTATTGGGATTTCTTATGCTAAGATATGTTGTAGTTGTGTAAAATATCTGACATTATGATACTAATGTTATTTATGGAAAATTATAATTTCCTTTACATATATGTCCTTCCTCATCATGAACTGAATAATATGATGTTGTAATCATTTTTGAGGAAAAGTTATTATAAAAAAACATATGTGAATCAGAGTTTCTTTCTTTCCTTTATTTTCTTCATGTGCATAATCAGATTTACTTTTTCTTTTTCCCTTGTGTAATTTGTATTTAGGATAGCACTATAATATGTGGTCAGAATGAAATATCACATCCAACCACTGGATCCATGGAACCTGTAAATAAGGTATACCCATGTATTCTTGTCATGTGCACTATTTTATTTTTTATTTTTAATTTTTAATTTTATTAATGCAATTGTCTCTTTCCATGTTTCCCACTGCATATTCTTTGACTACCCTTTTTAATATAACTTCATAGGCATAGTAAGTTGTGGAAAGAAGAAACTAAACTTTTTCATGGATGTGTAACTATGCATGAAACCATGCATGTATGTACTTTGTATTGCTGTGTGGTTGATTGTTTGAATGTAACAATTGAAAGTTCAGTTACTTGACTTGCTACAGCAGTTACACTAACTGAGCTAGGCTGATGGGCCTGAATAAATGAAAGACACCCCTGTAGAAGCTTCTTTTGAATAAATTAAATTCGGTTGTAAAATATCAAGCGAGGGTAGTTAGGTATTGTATTGTAGCAGGGGAATTTGCTTGTGAGTACTTATTCTAAATTCTCATTGTTTCTGGTGTTGTGTGGCAGCTTTAGAGTTGTTGGCATGGTGACTGGAGGTGATAACAATCCTTGTTGAATTGATTTCAGAAATAACTAGTTATTAAAGTTACCGCCAAATCCTTGATTTGGGTTCGGAACCATTTTTTTTCCACTCTTGAGAATTCTGTAAGACAGTTTATTTGAACTCGAAGTCTTGGATCCAAATCCGTTTTCTATAGAACCTCAAATCTGTATATGCTGAACTGAATTCATTTTCCCCCAAATCTAATGAATGTTTTAAACGTCTTTTAGAACAAGTCTATTAGTGGGCATCTGGACATTGCAATTCAATGATCCGTTTTATAGCACCTTTTTCAACATTCTTATTCTTTTTTTTTTCTTTTTTTTTTTTTATAAGTAAAAATTAAGTTCCAGCACTTCCTTTAAGAATAAAGCGGGTGTTCTACATGTCAAGTGAGGGCGGGAATTCATTGCATGAGGTGAATAGTGCATTACACATTTCTTGGTTGTACCATATGTAGTGTGAAAGATTATTTACATGTGGTATATTATTT
>JAOTQH010000057.1:4327197-4337545 GCA_025631255.1 Cornus kousa | reverse complement strand
ACCTTCTTGTGGAAAACAGGTTTGGTTTGTCCACCATAACCTGACTGTTTCCGATCATACCGGCGCTTGCCCTGCACCGCCAAACTATCATTTCCCTTCTTCTACTGCGTAACCTTATGCAAGGTATGCTTCCCACATTCCTTAGACTTGCAATATGTCTTCTTTGTCTTTGGAACGTTCACCTGCAAGATACAGACCATATTACATCAAAATGGAAATAAGAGAAATGAATGCTAAAAATGTGCAATCTGGTAAGAGAGCATTTTCGTGCTTGCTTTTACTTAAAATCAAGTTTTGCTGCTTTTGTGTCTAAAAACTTGGAAATAAAAATGATAGGGATCTCACGTAGAAGGTTCATAGTATAGACACATCATAGTTAACTAGGTACTTGGAAAAACAATGGGAACCAATAAAGTCAATGGAACGCAACACAAAAAATCATTAACACACTCATAATTCATAAGAATTCTATGGAGCATGCTTATTGGAGATGTTGCAACATATGTCAAGGAGGCCTCCGTTGATTGTGTACATACAAAATACGAGTCCAAAGGCAGGGTAAGAAATGGTTTAGGTAATGGAGAGAGTAACTCTCCCACTCTTCCGGAACCAGTAACGAGTAATCCATGTCAAACCAAGACCAATTAATATCTGAATGGAACTCATTCAAAGTTCTCCTAGAATAGTTTCTGGTGCAAAAATGAAAGTCAAATGATATATATATGTGTGTGTGTGTGTGTGACTAATTCAAAGGAGAAATATAACTTATTTTTGCTATGCTGCCATCATAAGCAGCTGTTTGCTCCATATGTAATGACTAGTGCCTTATTGAGAAAATCTAGTATACAGGGCTGTATAATAAAGGAAGCCCAATGAGGGTCTGGAAGACATGTGCTAATATGATGATACACACAACTTTATATACTTCCACCGTATTAAACAGACAATATCACTATTAAATATAAATCCCTGATGTCGGCTGTAAAAGCTGATTGTAGAGAGATGCCTGAGAAATTCAATAAGTAGTCAAAGGAGAATAATGTTGAAGTGCCACAAATTATAGCTTCCATATCTTTTCAAATATGATAGCATTCTGTACAACTGATTTCCAATCTATATCAATCCAGCACTTCTAATATTGGACACAACCCCCGCCTATCCAAAAGAAGTAGAAATTAAAATTTGAAAAACAATTACCCAAATAAGAAAGAGTAAATCCAAAACCATAAGAAACCAATGGCTGGAAAAGACAGTAATCCAAAACCATAAGAAACCAATGGCTGGAAAAGACACACTACTGAAAGGACAATGCCTCTACTTCCATTAATAATTAACA
This sequence comes from Cornus kousa, assembly GCA_025631255.1. NCBI lineage: Eukaryota > Viridiplantae > Streptophyta > Magnoliopsida > Cornales > Cornaceae > Cornus > Cornus kousa. The sequence goes on along the minus strand of JAOTQH010000057.1, from coordinate 4,336,209 downwards.
AGAGATGGTCTAGAGCCACACCAAATTGCAAATTGAGGTCAACAATGAAAAACCACATTACAAGTTCATCAAAAATCTACAATATTTTACTTATAAAAAATAAAAATAAAAATAAAAATTGAAAAAAGAAAAGAAAACAAAGAATTGCACTAAACTCTCCTTTACTTTCATTATTTAGCAATAATAATTATTATTTTATTTTATTTATTAAAATTTTTTTTTGGGCATAAAACTCCCATCTGCTAATAAAACAACTAGTGATGGTTACGAAAATAAGCGTCCATTTGGGTGAATCAATACTATTGAAGTAGTTATGCGAGACTGTTGGATTATTTTATCTATGTCTTGTGATAAAAATACCTTACACTCATCTTTTATATATCCAATATAAACAGACATTTTTTTTTTTTTTTGATAAGTAATATCCAATATAAACAGACATGGTTGATCATTAGTGCTTGAGAAACGAACATGTTAAAAATTAATTGAGAATAGCAACGGAGAAACGAACATGGCAAAAATTGTAATCTACAATGATAAACTTAGCTAACAAGACATATGGTTGATCATATTTTACAGCATATATGAAAGATGCTGAAGCCAACAAGCTCGTTTTACTTTGCTTGCCAAAATTAATCCATGAGAGAATGTTAGTCTTCTATGTAGTATGTACATATAGGTTAACGTCGTAAGCACATTTTTTTTAAGATAATGAGGAAGCTAATGTCATGGATTTTATCTTCGTTTGTGGGTTACTAAAGGCCCATTGCTCAGTAAGGGACAGACTACAAGTTTTGAAAATGGACCCGAAATTTCATACTACGTAGTACTAGTTAAAACAGCCCTAGGCCCATCTGCCCAGCCCAACAATCAATTATTTTTAATCCATTTTCTTTTAAGACTAGATAATTGTAGGTGATATTTGAACCCAATAATTAAACAGCGTACCATTACGAAATCTCTATAAATTAAAACATAACAGAATATCACTCAAATTAAATTAACTCTAATTTTACAACTCTACTTTTACATAACATATTATCCATTTAGGGATGGCAATTTCCTCCAACCCGGTGGGTTTTTTACCCGCCTCAGCTCCTAATTGGGTGGATTTAGTGATCCCTAAATGAATTTGGGATGGACATGATAAAATAATTGAAAACACGAAACTAGTTTGGGGCGGGGGGCGGATTTAATGGTGACCCCAACCCGACCCTGCCCCAATTATAGATGTACCTTTTAATTTTTTTTGTATATATAAAATATATATTTTATTTTTTTAAGACTCTTGTTACTTTACTGAAAATTTCTGTTAATATATTAATATTCACTACTTGGTAATTTAAAAGTTGGGTCAATTTATTTATTAGGCTTTTTTTTTTTTTACATGATAAAAGTAACATAATCCTGCCCACCCCGTTGCACTCTGCAATTAAACAGAGTACATGGGAGGGGGTCCATATTTTGTCTACCGTAGGGGCGTAGACGGGATAATAATTATAAATCCGTTCCGAGAATAAGGACAGAGGTGGTGTAATAATTTTTTTAATAGAGCGGAATAGGATTTAGCCAAACCTGCTCGGTTTCCATTCCTCATAGTCTAAGTTTCCAAGTTGTTGCGTTTTTATTTATTTTTTTAATCTTAAGTCATAGCAAATAATTCACAGAATCTTTAAACTCTATTTTTACTTTTTAAAATATAGAGAAAATTTCGTTGTACGATCTGTCACAAATCACAATCTAACCATCTTTAAAGTGTAAATGTATCTTGGAAAATAATAAATTGCCTTCAGTATTTTTTGACAAATCCTTTTTAACTCCTAAAAATATTACACAATAAGCATGGAATAAGAGTAATGTGTAATTTATTACTATTGTTTATTATTAATTTTATAATTAAGTGACTCAATCTAACATAATATGAGGTAAATTGAAATTCTAAAAAATATTCGTACTTCGACATTCTATATCTTTTAATGTTAACTTGACATTTCATGTTAATTTTTAACTTATTGTTTTTATAATTTCTTTAAAAAAATAAAATTCTATGCAATTAATATTTATTTTGTTTTTCCTTTTTAGCTAATGGTGTACAATGTAATTTACATGATCCTATAAATAAATAGGCGACACCTCCCCACTCAAGCGTGACACCTAAAAAAAGCAAACTCACCTAGTACCAGAAAAAATTGCCTTTGTTAGAGAGAGAAACCAATTTTAGACAGAGAGAGATGGCCTTTCCTAAAATGTCCGCCGTGACAAGTGTGGTGGTGGTGGTGGTGATGGTGGCGACGAGAGTGGCGGAGGGCCAATCAACGCCGTCATGCGCGCAAAAGCTGGTGCCTTGTGCGAATTACATAAACTCCACCAACCCACCCGCTTCGTGCTGTGACCCACTCAGAGAAGCAGTGACACAAGATAGAGAATGCCTGTGCAATCTCTATAATACCCCTGGCTTGTTATCCTCTTTCGGCATTAATGTCACTCAGGCTCTTCTTCTTCCTGGCCACTGTAATGTCCCCGGAAATTTAAGCGCCTGCACCAAAGGTGTGTTCTGTGTTGGTCTTGCACAAATTTAATAATGAATTGCTATGTTTGAATCTCAAATGAGTGTGTACTCTTTTGTGTTTGTTATCAAAGCTTGAGGGAACTCAGTGAGCTGGCTCGGAACTAATTGGTTGTTTTGTTCGAGTTTTTCTTTGCATTATTTAATTATTATTATTTTCTAAAAAACAATTATTTTTCTTCTGCAGCGACTCCTCCCACTTCCTCGTCTGTACCAGGTAATAACTTTCTTTTCCTTTTACTTTCACCGATTCTCTTTTCTTTTCATAACAAGTGTGTATTTGCTAAGATATTTCCTTCAATGTGACTCAGCTTGAAATCCAAACAGGACAATGTAAATTATGTAATAGAAAATGGTAAACACTCGGGTAGTTCAAGTGAGTTAGATGAGTCGTTTAGAACAACTTATTATGCATTATGAAGGGCTAGCCAGTGCATGATGCTCATGCCATTGCGGGCGGGTCTGGGGAAGGTCAGATGTATGCAATAGTACCTCCTCATGGAGAGGTTGTTTTCAACTTAATTGGATACTTGAATTTGGAGAGTTCAATTTTACTACAATTTGGGTCTCTGTGGCCTCATTCTTATGTAATTATAATGTCATATATACTAGCCAAGTTTTCTAGTCATATGATGTCCTGCTTTTCTTTCTAGGAGGTGTATACATCAACTAATTAGTGATTTTTTTTTTTCAATTACATTTTCTTTTCCAGCTACTGCTACAACTTCGACTGTGCCAGGTAATTACTTTTGTGTTCCTGTTTGTATCACTAATTCTTCCTTTTTGAGGCAGTTACCGCCAATTTATGATTATTTGTTGACTAAATTGAAAAAGAAAAAAGAACTGTTGAACTATTAGTGTTAAATAACTACTTGGCATTATGAAAAACCCCAGAAACTATGAAAGAGCTGCAGAAAAACATGAAACTAAAAATAGTCCTTGTATGTTGAATTTAAAATTAAAAAAGCAAAAATTGCAGAAATTCCCGAGAGCCATTTTTGTCATAAAGAAAATATCAAATGCCTTGTGACTATTTCTGTTGAATTGCTGGAGGATTGACGACAGGGGTCTGATTGCAACGAATCTTGATAGTTCAGGGGACTGTATGTCAATAATTCAGTGCAGCCTGCAGAAGGTTTTTTGCAGAATGAAAAATAGTCTAGGAGCCTTATTGGAAAAGAGTAATAGTTTAATAGTTTTTTTTTTTTTTAGTAATTCATAATAATTTATTACAAGGTTAATGTCGCTGATAATTAATTAGCGTATATGATATGGAACTCATGGAGAGGAAAATCTCCCCTATTGTTAATTTAGAAGGCCTTACGAATTGGCTACAATGTTAGAGCCTTTCTGTATTAGCTTCAAACCTTACAAATTAAGCATAGCATTTACATTTGGAAATGTCAATCAGTCACTTCTCTTTGTAATGATGGGATGAATCTTTTTCAGAACCTCCAAGCAATGGGGCCAAGGTTGCATCCATGGGAACATCAAGCTTGCTACTGTTCTGCGCTTCTATGATGCTTTATTAGGGTATTCTTCCATCTTCGGTAAACTTTTGGAATAATTTCAGTAGTATGTAAAGGAATTAGCACACAGAGGTTTTCTTGTTTGCTTGTTTCCTATAATCTAGTATGAGTATCACATTGGCTTGAGCAGTGTTGTATCCAATCCTTTACTAAATAAAATTTATGTAACTTCACCAGTTTATGTCAACCTTCATTATGTCTATCCATGATTGAATCCATTTAATCAAGTTCCACATTGCATATGAAAATTCTTCTTCTTGTCTGAGAATTTGGTAGGCGTATATTACTGTTACATAAGGGAGATGATTTCATCAAACATTTTTTTTTTTCCAGCTTTTATCTGTTGTTCATGAGGTTGCTTCTGTAATATTTCTGTTCTAAGTTAGTAAAATTTTGCCATAACTGCTCCATTAGAAGGAAAAGTATTCTCTTTCTGATGTTCACATATGACTTAAATTTTATTGCAGCTTCATGATGTGCCAACGGCTGACGTTCTGTTTGTCTTGGTTATGTTAGTACTATAGTGCCCACGCCATCACTTATAACATCCTTTAGGAGAATTACTGCTCTCTCTGTCTGGGAAAAAAAAATAATAATAAAAAAAAAAATAATAATAATAATAAGATGTAATTTTCGCATTTAGATCTTTGAAAACAATTTCAAGAAAAACGATTTCCTGCAACTGGTCATTAGAGGCCTGTCTGCGTGATTTCAGACGCATTATAGACACCAGTGTATCACAGAGGAAGGAACTTACCCTTGATAGCCCTTAGGCAATGCAACTGATTTTGGAAATCTTACCAAGTTCCATTTTCTTTAAGTGGTCTTTCTCCTCTACACCCAATGATTAGACCAATGCAAAGCCGTCTTACAAAGGTTCCTCATGGAGCATCTTCTTCACTATGACTTGCTCCCTTATATGATCATCCAACCTCGCTTTAAGAAAATGCAAAGCCTCTAGAGTAGTTGAGGCATAAAGATCCCACATAATGCAAACGAACTTGACAAATTGGACTTTCATATGGCTGATGATTGCTGAAAGAGTAGATATTGTTGCTGATTACATGATAGATTCGATTAATATGAAACTATCAAGTTGAGCCTTCTAGTCTAGCATACATGTGCCATACAAAGCAACCTGAAATACATGAGGTAAGACTACTCAAAATTATCTATTGGTTTTAGGATCATTTTATTCAAGTGTGCAACAGACATAATTACTCATAATTTACAGGTCAATCAAAATTAGTGTGGCAATTTCAATCTGTAACCCTGTAGACCTCCCAAATAACCCGTTCTTAGGCAGATTTGGGTGAGTATGTTTGGGTGAGAGTTGAATTTGGTTTCATTCATTTATAATCTTTCAATAAGAGGGCCTATTCCCGGTTTAACTTTAGCCGATGTATCCATCCGTTTCCGTTTGTTATACCTTACTATGCCACTTTTAAAGAAGAATTCCTGTTTGTGAACAGAGTTAATTTTTATGTTAAAGTCACTATATATTTTTGTTTTTTATTAATTATTTAAGCAATTAATTTCTAAGACATGGCAAGAAAGAAGAGAAGAAAAAGAAAAACATATACAGGCTAATCCACTCCTGAAGGAAGGAAATCAGCTGAATATAATTCAGGAAAAAAAAAAAAAAAAATCAGCTGAGCATAAAAGAAACAACTCTTTAGCCAAGACGATTAAGCTAAGTTGGGAGGAAGACTGTATTCGAAAGCTCAAGAGGCCAGCTAAAGGTCCATTTGATTTGCTGATCTTGTTGTTACTCAGAAGTTTGAGAGTTGATAAACACAAGAAATCAGCTGGGCCCATCTGAATGACATCCACATCCTATTGGACACTGGGACTTGCAGAAGAAAGGACATCCTATTGGACCATGATACTAATCTGACTCCACAATGACCATGTCAGGCAGATCCTACAACTAGTGCTGCACATGAGTCGAGCCAAACAGATTAAGAGTCTGTTTGAGCTCAGCTCGTCACACAGCAAGAGTTTTTGAGCTTGGTTTAAGCTCCCATATTAGTGACCTGACACGTGATCATGGACGTGAAAGGTCAATGATGGTAAAATAGGGTTATGGTATGGCAATAGGTTTGGGTTTTTGAGTGAATTCTGCATAAGGAATGTTTGTAGCTTTTCATTGTGTATCTCGTGAATGGTTTAGTTCATGAATTTTGTAATTTGTAAGTTTAAATGAATCATTCTCTTGTTGGTTGCAAGTGGATGGAGGCATATGGAAAACCACACAAAACCTCGGTTCTTGGTCATTGTTTCTCTTCATTGTTTTTTACTTACTTACACAATAAGACACAAAACTTGGAGGGTTTTTGCATTTCAATACTTCATCAACAAGTGGTATTAGAACCAAAGATTTTGTTTGAGAGTTTGGTTTGATCTGCACAAGCCATTGTGAGGTCTAGAACATGTAAAAAGGATTCTCAATTGTTGGGATTGGATTTCATTTGTAGGTGGAGTGGAACAGGTGGCCTGAATTCTCAGTTGATCATGATTATGACAAAACTGTGAGGTGTTAATCTATAGAGAACCATAAAAATCGACAATCCTAGGAAAAACCGTAATTGGCTTGATGGAGTTTGAGAAAAAGTGGTGGAGCTTTATCTCAAATTCATTATTTAATTTGATTTTCTCATATAGACACGCACACATATGTATATTATATGCACAGGTTATCTGTTTGGAGCTATCTTATAGAGATATAAAACTTATATATTCTTGTCCAATACAGAACTTGGTTTTGAATTACAAAAGTTTATTGAAAGATCGGTGCATGAAGGTGGAAGAAATATTAAAGAGCATTAAAACAAGATTTTCAAAGCTCAAGTTTGTTTGCTAATTTTAGGTATTATATGTTCTCTACCCTCTATATTTTTCTACAGTTATAGAGATGATCTCTCAATGACGTAGGCAAGAATTCATAAATATTATTTTCTTTATGTGATTGTTAATTATTCATCATTATTTGTGATTGGATCTTAATTAGACCCTCCTTTTACGGCATTACAACTTGTTTTAGAGCTTGATGCATGAGGATCATCATTGATTATGACATTTATAAATAAGCTGTTGCTTTCCTTTTCTTTTCTTTTTCCCTGGAAGTTAATCTCTTTGTTTTGTTGTATTATTTTTAAGAATGAAAAAATATAATTATCTCAGGTTTACAAGTTCTAGCAATATATCCATGAACAAACCAGGAATTCCAGGTAAATTAATGACCCAATTTATAGTGATTGTTCATTGTGTGTATCCATTTATCTTCAACTTAATAGTTCTTTTGTTCTTTGTGCTTGCACTCCCAGTTCTTTCTTTTTCTTTGTATGATTGTGTTTGGTAGGAACTAGTAGATCTGGTAGAAGTTGGTATAGCCTTTTCCTTAAAGCACTACAAAGTGAACATTATTTGTTCTACACATGATATACACCCTCCTATTATGTGGAGCCCAGAGAGTTGAACCTTTATATGGTATCTATACGAAGAAAACGTGCAAATTATTATTCTTATTATTATTTTTTTTTTCTGGTGTGATATGAAATGGGGTTTTGATGTTTTTGAAGAATTATGATTGAAAGGTGAAGCACAACTAGAATGTCAATTTTTATTTTTATTTTTTATAAATATCGTCCAATTGAATTCGAAACCACAAGTATCAAATGATACAAAATTCCACTCACCAATCAATCTTTTTCTAGGGCAATGTCAGGCCACCAAGTGCTTTGAGATATTGAGAATCTTGGTGTAGGGTCTTTTCATCTCCCCTCCTTTTCCACACTTCCCTTCTGATCCTCTCAACTCTAGGGAGAGGGACCATTATGTTCTGCAACCCTTTTGTTTTTTGTTTATGGCAATGAAAGTCATTATTCATATGAATGTCTGTGCAGAATGGTTTCATAGTGGATGATACCATTACTTAGCTTCCATAAAACTTACCCTACAAGACAGGTATATGCATTATGTTTTCTTATGTCTCACTGTATCTAATCAAATTATAGGCATTCATGGGTGCCCTAAACTTTTAGTTAATTTTTTGTGCTACTTGATTTTTTTTATTTTTTATTTTTTTCTTGAAAAAAATTAATATTGATGGAAATTGTGTGGTTTACTTTTATGGTGTCATTAGCTTGTAGAAAATTTTAATGAAGTACTAGGCATCCAATAAAAGGGTATATAAATTCCATTAATTGTTGCTTCCAAAAGTATTTGCAGATACTTGGAAGTTGTCAATGTAGGATTTTCTTGGATGCCTAGTACTTCATTAAAATATTTCAAATGGACACTAGTTGCTTTTTAGTTTTTCAAATGAATTTTATAATTATCACCACTAAGAAGTGATGATAATGGCATATTTAAGATTATATCTAGATGTCATGATTGAAGTCAGTACTTTAAAAGCGAGATTATTTTAGTGTTAGAAGGCTTAGTGAGAGTGTACTTTTTTTCCTGAAGATCTTGCTATTGATGATAGAAGAAACTTGAATGGAGTGTGTGCTCATGTCTTATTCTATCACCTGCTTAATTTATAAGGAAGCCACCAGTGTGTCACTCCCATAGTGTGTTTTGAGGAACACTAAAAAGAAATTCAGAGGATAATGCCCATGATTCTTGGAATATTATCTCTTACTTTACCCACTTGAACATGGCTTATTATGTCTCCCCACACAATGCCATTAAGTAAGTAAGACTGCCAGTGGATTAGGGCTTTATCTGATACTTCAAGGATGTTTATTTTTGTACTTAAAGTATGAGTTAACTAATGTGGAGGGCATTAATAAGTTAGCCTAGATGATTAAGTGACTTTGGTAAATCTATGATATGTGCAATCGATTTTTTTTTTTTTGCTCCTGGCAATGGTTAGTAGTTAGTTGGGGGAGGGGGGATCGGTAGGGTGGGGGC
>JAOTQH010000057.1:4307534-4321411 GCA_025631255.1 Cornus kousa | reverse complement strand
TCATTATAAGAAAGGTTATTTTTTTTGTAAGTGTTTTGGCTGTATTTACATGTTAATTCTGTAAGTGATTTAAAGATTTCAATTTTCTTGTTTGAGAAAGAGAGATTTCTCTTTTTTTCCCTCTTATTTCTGTATCTGTTGTTTTGCTCAATTGTGATGTGTTATGTTAATCAGTGAAATTCGCAAGTGATAGAAAAGTACTAAGCTGCTAATCGAGAAACTGCCATTCCAGAGTCTTGTTTCATGAAATTGCTCAGGAATTTAAGGTATAGATAAAATAGCTTTCTATGTTAAATCTTCATGTTAAATGTTTGTTTCTGTATTTGTAAACTTGGTTGGGGTTTGTGGGTTGTGATGTGAAATATATTTTTTGGTTGCAGACTGACTTGCGTTTCCAGAGCCATGTTGTGCTTGCACCTCCTGTAGCTGAGGCATACCTTGTAGGCCTCTTTGAAGATACCAACCTGTGCGCTATCCGTGCAAAGTGTGTGACAATCATGCCCAATGATATTCAATTGGCTAGGAGGATCAAGGGTGAGCGTGCATACATGTGGGATGGCTGGAATGTGTTTTTGGTGGGTGGATGTTTTTTGTTAGTTAAAAAGACTTTTGTGATATATAGGACTAGTTCTGAAAATTAGAGCATATGGGGGTACCAACTAGAAGGTGTTTCTGTTATGTTTTTGGTGGTATGTAGTGCAATGGAGGAAATGTTTGTTTTTTATGGAATGAAATACTACCAAGATTTATTACTATTTTTCTTTTTCTGAAGCGCTATGTTTCCTTTGTCACACCATTGCACTGTACATTAGAAGGTTGAATAGGAAACAAAATGTACAAGAGGAGCAAACAGGCTCAAAGGCTTACCAACCCAGAACAACGAAGCCCAAACAAGCTGCTACCGACCCACAAATCGCTCTCTCAATTGTTCAGGATCTGGCTCACAACTTTTAGAGTCAATCCTAGCCGTCCACGTTAGTTAAGAAAACACAACCAATCAGATCATCTACCCTTCAATATTGTTCCTGAAAAGTACACGGATTGCTACTTTCAATTGTCCGATTCACTTTTACTCCCCACACCTGAATGCTAGGAAATAACTTGCCATAAAGGTCTGTATAAATGGGTATGTTTTGGGTAATTTGTTGCTAATTATATTAATTTTACTCACATTCAGATGGCTCGTACCAAGCAAACTACTCGTAAGTCAATTGGAGGAAAGGCTTATAGGAAACAACTCGCCATAAAGGTCTGTATATATGTATATGTGTGTATATGCACACGTATGTGTGTATATATTTATATATGTATTTTTATAAGCGTTGAATCTGTATTTGATTTATATGTGTAATAAATTGGGTTGTTTCCAGCTGTTCGTAAGTCTACCCAACTACTGGAGGAGTAAAGAAGCCTCACAGATACCGTCCTGGTACTGTTACCCTTTTGTAAGCCCATATTTCGATGTGCCTTGACTATAATTGCATGTTTTATTATTTATGGGAAACAGAAGATAAATTTCACTTCATTTATCCAAGAAAATGAAGATTTCAAGTTGCATGTAAATTGTTCATTTGAATTTGAAGTTAAATTCTAATTGATTTAACAGAAAAAAAAGGTGTCTTTTTTTTTTTTTTTTTTGAGAGTGTTTTGTCCGTAATTGCTTTTTAAATCTGTATGTTAATTGTTCATGCAAATTTGAAGATAAAGTTCACTTTTTTTTTATCATTATAAAAAGGTTGTTTCTTTTGTAAGTGTTTTGGCTGTTTTTATATGTTAATTCTATAAGTGATTTAAAGATTTCAATTTCCTTGTTGGAGAAAGGGAGATTTCTCTTTTTTTTCCCTTCTTATTTCTGTATCTGTTGTTTTGCTCAATTGTGATGTATTATGTTAATCAATGAAATTCGCAAGTACCAGAAGAGTACTAAGCTGCTAATCGGGAAACTGCCATTCCAGAGGCTTGTTCGTGAAATTGCTCAGGACTTCAAGGTATAGATAAAATGGCTCTTTATGTCAAATCTTCTTGTTAAATGTTTGTTTCTATATTTGTAAACTTGGTTGGGGTTTGTGGGTTGTGATATGAAATGTATTTTGTGGTTGTAGACTCACTCTCGTTTCTAGAGCCATGCTGTGCTTGCACTGCAGGAGGCAGCTGAGGCATACCTTGTGGGTCTCTTTGAAGATACCAACTTATGCGCTATCCGTGCAAGCGTGTAACAATCATGCCCAAGGACATTCAGTTGGCTAGGAGGATCAGGGGTGAGCGTGCTTAAATGTGGGATGGCTGGAATGTGTTTTGGTGGGTGGGTGTTTTTTGTTAGTTAAAAAAACTTTTGTGATATATAGGACTAGTTCTGAAAACTAGAGTAAATGGGGGTACTAACTAGAAGGTGTTTCTATTCTGTTTTTGGTGGTGTGCAGTGCAATGGAGGAAATGTTTGTTTTTTGGGGAATGAAATACTACCCGGATTTATTACTATTTTTCTTTTTCTGAAGTGTTATGTTTCCTTTGTCGCACCATTGCACTGCACACCACCAAAAACAAAACAGAAACACCTTCTGGTTGGTACCCCCATCTACTCTAGTTTTCAGAACTAGTCCTATATATCACAAAAGTCTTTTTAACTAACAAAAGAACACCCACCCACCAAAAACACATTCCAGTTATCCCACATTTAAGCAAGCTCACCCCTATCCGGCCTCCTAGCCAACTGCACCAATGGTGTTGAACAATTTATATTCGAATTTATGTCTTAGGTTTGTTCAAATTTATAATCTTGGTTGGTTTGTGTTGTTAATTTTTAGATTGGCTTTTCTCCTCAGTAGTGAGGAAAGGAAAGCAATTTTATTAGCAGCATTGCTTTTATTTTCATTGATTGATCTCTTCTTGGGTTTTTTGATGAATGATTCAAAGCTGTTAGTCATATGCTCTATAAAGTTTGTTTCATGCTTTATCTGGTTTTGGGTATGTTTTGACTATTTGAACACATGATGTTCCTTTCTTGCAGTTATAAACGAGGAATCTCAGGCTAGGAATCCTCCTTGACATGTGTTTTTATTTTATCTTTTTCTTTTTTAGAAGTATATTGTTAAATTTGGTGGATGATGCACCTCCATTATTTGTTGAGTAACAGGAGGATAATGATGTTTTTCTTGGGAAAAGCTTTTCCATGAAATTAGTAAATTTACTTTTTTTTTTTTTGTTTGTGTGTGTGTGTGTGTTTGAGTTTTATTTTAGCTCTAAACACAAGGTGGATATGGTGAAATGAAAAATCCCATTTCCAATTAGAAAATGCACCTCGGTGAACTTTACTTTTAGTAGGGGTGGTTGTATTCAATTTAGTCTCTTATTTTATTAAATAAAGCTTTTATTTTGTTGCCAACTTTGGTTTCATGTATAATAATGTGATTATGCATGACATATGATTCAAACTTAATCAAATTATTAGAATGGCCCATTATACACAATCGAAAAATGTACCAGAATAAAAACCATGCCCTCAGCCCCGAATTTGTTCTATAGAAAATTTGATAATTTGCTTATTTATTATTTCCTCGTATTTAAAATTAATAATTGTAGACAAGCATGGTGAGTATCATGTGGGTACGTGAAGGACATTTTTAGTGATGTAAAATATACTTTTTTGGAAAAATTGTAAATTGGTTACCAAATAAAAAAGTAATTATTTGTAGGTCAAATCATTAATGCATTCTTTCATTTGTTTGATTAGATGGAAGAGAAATAAATGGAGTATTATTTTACTAACATAATCTAAAATGTACTAGTATAAATTAGAACATTAAAATGATGGTAATTATGTCTTTTTAAAGTTATCTAACTCTTTAATGTTCTCTCTTCCATTCTTTCCTCATCTTTCCCTTCTACCAAACATTTTAATTGAAAAAAAAATGAGTTTTTACATAGTCTAGGCCACAATATTTTTTATTGGATCGGACTGTGTTTTTGGCCCCTAAAAGTATGGGCTCAGCCCGTCTTCTGGATTGAGTGGCCTGTTCTCTAATGTCCTAACATTTAAAAAGAGAACTGAATTTATTGGGCTGTTTTTTCAAATTTTTGAAACTGTGTGATGTGTTGAATCCTCTGGTACCATATTCAAATTGTAAATAAACACTACTTTTCCATTCCTTCAGAGAATGGCTCATGACTCAATTTCAATTTCAATAAAAACTACGTCTTCTGGATTTTGATCTTTGGGATAAAAAAAAATGGATAATAATAACAATATTGCATGACTCAATTTCAATTTGACCCTCCGTCCGCGGCGGCGGCGGCAATTGGGTCAGAAGAGGACGTGGTCCATTCCTTCAGAGAATGGTTCAAGTCTCGAACAAGCCATTGCTGGAGTTCTTTTTACAATTTTTGTGTGCGTGTGCATGAGAGAGATGTCCAAAGCTGGTTTCTTGTATTTGGGCAGATAGGAAATGGGTTTAAACAGGCGGTGAGTCAAGGAAGTGAAGAAGATTATGATTTACAACTGCAGAGACGCTATGAAAATGGAGGACAACGAAAGATGGTGCTCAGAACCAACCCTGCAACAAACAGTTGGATTCCCAGCGTCAAAGACGACCAGGTATTGTTAACAGTACCAATCCATTAACTTTGATAAAAGGTCAATATATACAGATTATAAGCTCGTTTAGTATCCTAAGTAAATCGTTATGTGTTCTCTATTTATCAGGATGTTTGTGCCCTTCGAAGCCTAATAGAAGTGGAAGTTGTTAGATCATTCTAGAGATTGAAGCTTGTAAATGAGATGGGGTAATCGAGATAAACAGAGTGAAGCTTCTTATATCATTCTATAATACCCAAAATATGCCCAGTTAAATGCTAAAAGATGCGGTGATAAATGCATAAACAGAAGGGAGGAACATAGAGAGAAGTAGGAGAGAGAGAGAGAGAATAAGGTCACATGTCATGGTTTTTGGGTTTATAAGAATGGGGAAAGAGTCGTTAGGGACACTCCCAGGTTTTCAAAAAAAGACAGCAAGTGATAGTCAAGTATTCTGTCTAATGTCTAGATCGTAATGACAAATTGACAGGGGTGTCAAGTGAAAATTGGTCAATAGTACGTGGGGGAGATATGTAAAATGTACAGGGGGTGATATGCAAAGATTTTACCGTCCAAAGTTTTTTATTACAATTAAGCCAACTTCACAAAACATTGTTTTAGCATCCTTAACACAGAATTGACCCGAAGTCACTATGGTTCCTAATTTTAGACTACTAAATACTTCTTGGAAATAATGACTTCAAAAATGAGTAAAACAAGATGGCAAACTCAATACCTTATAGAACCTCCTCCCACAATGACAAAATTCCATTTGAACGAGTGACGAACCACATCCCAAACGACTTTCACAATGCTAGCCTCGTGAACCTAAAAGAGCACAACCGTAAGCACACATTTAAATAGATTCTAGAAATCACAAAGACATCAAGAAGGCCAAAAATTGAAAGAGAACACACAATAAATTTACTGTTTATATAAATCAAAAGGCTTTTATATGCAGTAGTAGAAACAGAAACTGCCACCAAAAATCACACCACTGTTCACTACCATACCATGTAAAGAACATGCAGTAAAAGCAGCAATTCAAATCAAAGAACATTGTACGAACTGTTAGCCTCCTGTACATGCTTCTGGAGTTGCACTTTCATTAGGAGCAGAACCAGCTTCTCACTTCTCTTCCCTCTGACTTTTGCCTTCATATACTTCTCCATACGACCAAGAACATCCAGCCATAGTTTGCAAAAGGTTGTTAACTGCGAGAGCTCATGAAGCAACTGTAAAAACACTTTTGACAGTAGCTTCAAGGCAAGGATTAGTGTTCCTTCCATTTTTCGGTAGTCCTTTTGAGAGTGCCCCTGTGCAATTTCCAGCAAGTCATCAAGCATTGTGAAAATGACATGATCAAAACATTGCAACCACAAACCATGTGGAAGTTGGACACCATCCACTCCTGTCAAAGACATTTGCAATGACATGATAGCATGATTCCTAACTTCCTCTCTCTGGTCCAAACAAACTTTTCTCATACCCTGCACAAGATTCAGCTACATCTCCCCAATATCCTGAGAACCTAACGATTGCCTATTCTCTTTGGCCCATCGTGCTAAACAAGAAGCAGAACCGGCCATAAGATTCAGTGCACAAACAGACCGGTCAGCCTGTCCGACGCTAGACACGGCAAACTGCCTCACTGCATCTATGCAGAGAATAAAATTGGCGGGCAACAAGTGTGCTCCATCAGACATGATGAATAATAGTGCGTCAAATCCTGCTTCAGAAGCTTCAGGGTGTCGAGCTGTAATGGAAAGTAAGGATGTGATAGTTCACCACCCCATTTGGGATCTGATGTGAGTGGCATTTGCTTTCACAAGACGACTGACTTCCTGTGTGATTTGCTCACAGTAAGCATCAGCAACCTGAGCATCTAGCTTTAAAACCAGCTGCAATGACCTCAAAAGTTCATCAGGCAGATTTTCTAAAAAGGAAGTAACCGCTGACAAATCCGAAGGAGTCCAAAAACAGCCTTCTCAACCAGGGCACAAGGCATCACAGTTGACTGAACAATATTAGATAAGTGCTTGGAAACATCGTGCCAGAGAAGTACAATCCTATCCCGGTTTTTCAGGGTTATTGCAATTAGCAATTCCAAGCAGAAAACTGCCGTGTCTTCATCCTCAGGAGAACTATTTCCCTTCTGGGGTCGGCCTGCAGCCCAAATGAGGTCCATGCAAGCTGTAACAAAGAATCGGCTTGCAAAAACTTACTCTCCGTAAAGATGCCGTCAATGTGGCATATCTGAATTGTCTGCAGGGTGCGTTGATGAGCTGCAAGTTGTTGTTCAGTAGGTTGAGATCTTGGCTCCTCTGTATCAAGGGATAATAGCTGACTGAACCGACCCATCAGTCCAGAAGACCTCCTAGGAGTCCCCATGGATAGCATGTGAGCTGAAGATAAAGAATTTGTAAGAGGCTTCCCATGTCCAGTGTCAGAAGGTAGGTCTGAGTCATCGGCCGCATCATTGGCAACACGAGCAGGAAGAAGACCAAGCTTGTGCAATTTTAAGATGCAATCCAGGATATTTCTCCAGCCTGTGCGGATGAAATCACCATATCTATTTGCTATGGTGAAGACTGTTACAGTTGCCATCCTGACTTTTCTGTCCTCACTGAAGGCTAGAACAGGTTCCCTGTATGGTGGAGATATTTCACTTCGGGAGCCACTGCCATTCCCAAACCAAATCCTATAGCGTTTGATGAAAATGTGCCTCTTTTTTCCTTGAGCTTGATCAATTCAGCCATAGAATTGGGTGGTTCCTCTATTTACCGACATCCTAGATTGTTGAGTATGGTACAGGATGAACTATTCCGTAGTCTGATGCAATTTGGTTCGTCTGTGAGTCCACATATTCTTGCAATGGTCTGTAGCATCGTTCTGAATCTTTATCATCATTTGCGTACTGAACTTAAACTACAGCTCGAGGCTTTCTTTTCCTATGTGATTTTGAGGCTTGAACAGAGTCGATATGGGGATTCTTATCAGCAGCAGGAGGTCGCAATGGAGGCTCTTGATGACTTTTGCCGGCAGAAAACTTTTATGGTGGAGATGTATGCCAACTTTGATTGCGACATAACTTGCAGTAATGTGTTTGAAGACCTTGCTAATTTGTTGTCCAAAAGTGCATTTCCAGTGAACTGTCCTTTGTCTGCAATGCATATTCTTGCTTTGGATGGTCTGATTGCAGTAGTTCAGGGAATGGCTGAGAGGATAGGCAATGGATCGATCAGTTAGCTTGGAACTGTCTCCTGTAAATCTTGATGGTGAAGTGTGACAACTATAGTGATCCTGATCCTTGGGTTCCATTTGTCCTCCGGAGGAAATACATCAAAAGAAGGTTGATGATTGGAGCTGATCACTTTAATCGGGACCCCAAAAAAGGGCTGGAGTTTCTCCAAGGAACACATCTATTGCCTGACAAGCTTGATCCCCAAAGTGTAGCTTGCTTTTTCGGGTACACTGCTGGGTTAGATAAGAATCTTGTTGGAGATTTCCTGGGAAATCATGATGAGTTTTGTGTTCAGGTTCTTCATGAATTTGCTGGGACTTTTGACTTCCAAGACATGAACCTGGATACTGCATTGCGGCTGTTTTTGGAAACTTTCTGACTGCCATCATCTTGAAGATTTTTTGGATGATCATCTATCGAGGATCATCCAAAAAATGCAAATCATACAGGGAACGCCATATGGCTCGGTCATTAAATGCAAATCCTTTCCGTTACCAGCTCCGATCATGTTTTCATCCATCATACCAGTAACTAGGCCACCAGAAGCATTAGAAACCAAACTTCCAGAGGATGTTTGGCTATCATATACTGAATTACCGTTCCCATTCTCTGATTGCTTACCCCCAAAATTATAATCATTGTCAATCCCACCGGCCTGCACAAGAAAAAAATGGGTTAATGTGCCTTCATAAAGCAAGCTATATATAATTCCGTATGCAAATTCTGAAGTTTTGACACAAGGATTCATTGTACCAAAGTACCAAAACTTTTGCACAAGAGATTGCTTCAAGGCCTCAGCCATTTAAAACACACGCACATATAATGGCAGTGATTTTACATAACCAGACTATGAATGCAACTACTTGTGCTACTATAATGGCTGTGATTTTACATAAACAGACTATGAATACAACTACTAGTGCTACTATGAAGCACGAATACTAATACTACAAGAACATAGAAAAAGATAATGGCTGTAATTTAGGTGATTCCCCCTCAGGGTAACCACCACCCACCACGGAGATGCTCACTACAACCTGCCTTTGGGCCTTTCTCTCCTGTTACCTTAGCTTGGATTTAATTAGATAAATCCTATATGACTCTTACTATTTGTTGTTTTCTTGTGACTTGATCAAGTGTCAGCAATTTGTGAAGTGCAAACTCTCCCACCCTTAAAAAAAAAATGATTATTGTGGCCATCAATATTGTCCCATGTAGATTATAGTCCAGAGTGGCAAACTAATAGATGAACAAGCAATTTTTGAATCACAGTAACACCATTATTCATGGTACTCAACCTAGGAGCAGACATACATTCTGAATGCTAGATTAAGTTCTCAAGAAATAACGAAAATGAAACCACATATAGTAGCATGGTTTCCGATAACATGGAGTTGTGAACTGATGGGGGGTGGGGGGTGAAGAATTAAAAGTTCTTTTTCTGATGGGATTGGTAGTCACTGTCAGGATTCGCATAGTTTCCATGAAACCACTAGTTTTTTATATATATATATTTTTTATTTTGGTGTGGGGGAGGGTGAGAGATAATCAACAGTTATTTTATTATCATATATTTTTTGTTCTCAGTATTTTAATAGATATTCACTCACTTTCCATAACCAAAAGAAGAATGGTAAAAGGTGCACCCAATTAGAAAACAAAAAGAGGAAAACAAGCAGCAGACCTACCTCCTGTTTGACAGAACTACCTCCTCTAACCAATGAACGTTCAGTGTTATCAACATCTTGAAGGTGTGAGAAAATACACCTAACAAGTTCATGCAACGTGTGGCGGGCTATTCGCTGTAACAACTCGCCTTTTGTCACCGCTTGATGAACTACCCGGAAACAAGTATTCACTATGGTACAAACATGCTGATTGCTAAGCAGAATTGATGTTTTACTTTTCATGCAAGCCAGAAGAACCTGAAGTATCTTCATCAGGACCACTTCTTCTGATGCAGGATCAGTCACCTCAAATCTGCAGCTAGTCACGGCATCAACTACCAAGTGCATAGCATCTTCAACATTAACAGTATTTAGATCGAGTACATCAAGAGCTAAAATCTTGTAAACAGATGACAATGCAACACCTGTGATCGGTGCACCAGTTTCATCAGATCGAATCACATCCAAAAATGGCTGGAGATACACAGCAGGATTGACGGTATGCCATTGATGCTGCCAAGAAAATATCTGCTTCCGTAAAGTCTTCAAAGACTGGATGAGAGAGTTCTCTAGCTGATCATCACCTGTCATATAACGACCTCCCCATCTCACATTCCTCCTCATAACTGCCAATACAGCACCTATTTCTGAATTAATCGTACATGCTAAAGCAGCTTTGTTAGAAGAGGGTGTTGCTTCACAATCTTCTGGTTCCTCTTCAATTGACTTTATTCCAGACTGCAGCTTTAGACGCCCCATATTGAAATTAATTTCTCTAAGATACCAAATTCAATCTGTAATTAACAACTGCTATGCAGAAAAAGTGCTGGGAGCAAGCAATTCATACCCCTCATTGTCTACAGAGAACCCCAATATACATACTCATTAGGAGTTTACTATCAATTAAGAAGCCAAAAGGATCTCAGAAAGTAGCATGTAGGAGGCAACTCCAACGCAGCACCTACTTTTGAATTAGTATTACATGCTACAATGATTCTTTCACAATCTTCTTCGACTGTCTTAATTCCATATTGCAGCTTCAGAAACCCAATTTTCAAGTCGAATAATTTTTGCTAAGAGCACCAGTTCAATCTGTAGTTAGCAACTGTATGCAGAGAAAGTACCAGAACCTAGCAAAGCATGCCCCTCAGGGTCCACAGAGGAAACCAATATAGCTGTATTCTTCCAGCTCAGCAAGTAACATAAACAAGACACCTCCAACAAAGCACCTATCTCTGAATTAATCATACATATTAAAACAGCAACTACAACATTTCTGCAAACAAATTAAATGCAGCTTGAGCATGGTACTACCATCAAATAATCACTATATATAAAGGCATCTTAAGAATTTCTTATGAACAATAAATGACACTAATGAAACAGAACAATAGCAAAATCCTTTTATGGTTTCAGAAAACAGCTTTTGGTAAGCATGAGTAGCAGTACCACTGGTCCACTACACTAGTATACGTCACTATTGTGACCATATTACTGCTCTAAACTACGTCACCATTGAACTGCCACTGCCTCCCCACTCCACATCACCTCTTCAACAAATGCCACTACCAACACCTACCCATCACAATTATGTCAATGCATTGACACCACCATCACCAAAACAAAATCCTCCCCCCTACCAACATTAATGTCCATGATAAAATATGAGCTCCACCACCTAGTATACGTAAAAACGTATTGAGTTAATTACATTAAATGTGTCAATTAGTTACGTATTAGTGAAGTTTGCTACATATATCAATGAAAAGACCCAGCATTTAAAAAATCAAATCCTCCTACTCATGTTCACTGATGCTAGTTACTAAAAGACTAAATAAAAAGAGTAAAGAAGCTTTAAACTTCGTAGAAATACTATGTTTCACGATGCCTGTTGACACTACAAGGTAGAATAGCTCACACTAGTCTCACAGTCAACCTTTAATAATTAACAGCCACGGAATAAATCAAATATCGTGGCAGCAAACCAATCAATACCACCAACCATTCATTTTACAGCCTGAATTAAGCACATGTGAAGGCTAATTGACTAGATGAAAGAATGTGAAGTCTGAACCAACCCATCTGAATCGTACATCCCTTGAAGGATAAAATCTAAAATCTCAATTAATAAAAGGTACCTACCTAAAATCATGCCCTATTATAATGCTTTTCTGAGTTCTGAATTATTCACTATAAGGACTTCTAATCACTCTTGGAACCAATCCATCAGCGACGCTTCGACCAATGTGTTTACACTTCACCATCACCGAACATATAAGTCCACTCTCGATCTTACAAATTAAGTTTATTTTGCATTTTCAGTACTAGTAACACAGTCCACTTTGCTTTCATCTCACTCAAATCTTTGGTTGAATTTCAATAATGGATCCTTAAAAGGTAAACCATTTATCTCAATCCAATGCTCTACCACCCATTTTACCCCTTTGATCTCTCCATGTTTCACCAATTCAATGTTATCTTTTTATCCTTTCTACAACATTCTGTTTTCTAGGGACTTGACATATTTTAGTTGTCTGGAAAGTGGAAACCTGAAGAAAACAAAATAAAATTCCTTTTTTTATTCTTAAATTTTATATTGTTAAGGTATCTAAGGGAAACAAAAGAAAAAATTCTCTATACTGTTACAGTTAAATTAGACTATAGATTGGTATAATTTTTAGATTTTGAGCCATTCAATGAATGAAGAGTTTAATCTTCAAAAGTTTTTCAAATTTTTTTTTTTTCATTTTTCGAACATTTTTTTAAAAATCAACTCAAGGATTAGATTTGCATCAATTACTTATTGGATATGAATCCATAGATGTTGTGTTTAGTCTTTCACCTTTTTTGACACACTCATTTTGGTTTGTTTGAAAGAATCTGCTAATTAAATGGGTGTTTTAGTGTCAATAGGATCTTGTATATGTGATTAATAGTATTTCACTTCTTTATGATATCATGTTTTGCTATTTCTTATCATGTTCTGTTAATCACTTATGTTTGACTAAGAGAACTCTTAGTCTGAGCAAACCAGAGTGTTTTTCCCTTTTAGGCTCAAGTTAAGATAATACTTTAAAAATATAAATATTAAGAGGGAAGACAAAACTATCTCTAAAGTATTTTTTTTTTATAAGTAAATATTCATTAAAGGCACTCAAAAGGGGATTGCTTCCAAGAGAACAAGAAGTTGCCTACAGCGACACTGCAACTTTAAGCTATCCACAAAATCCAAAATAAAATATATCTCTAAAATATGAGCTGTTGAAAATATATTCTATGATTCTCTTTAATCAATTTGAGTTTAAGTCAACTGACACTAAAAAAATATCGCTAAAAAATGAGCCGTTGAATACGTGCTCTTTGATTTTAATCAATAAGTGTAAGTCAACTAAATTATCAGTCATCCTGTAAAATACAGTGAATAAAAGAATAAACAAGTACTTCATGCTTGTGGTCAAGTCCAGAAATTTGGTTTGTAGGTGTATAACTGAGCAACAGCTTTATCCTATGCACTAATTGTGATGCCTTCTCTTAGACACAGAATTAGTGCATAATGTGCAAGGTCGGTCCAGGGTGTAAAAAGAGAAAGGCGGATGTTCCAAGCTTACCTTTCTCACAAGCTGTGAGTGAACAAGGTTCCCGTCGCCCATGCTATGATCCACATAGCATAGGGACTCACCACTCAGTTGCAACTGCAGACATATTCAAATAACAGATACAAAGTGATAGTGTTACCTACTCAGATCTTCCTTGTCCTGTCCTAAGGATGCACATCCATTAATAATCTTTGGTTCAGTACAGTATTATTTTAGGATGGAAGTTGACTGATGTTTTGTTCTATGAACTAGGATGCACACCAAATGGAATTGAACAAGGTACACATATTTAAGCCAAAACCTTTTAGCCATGAAAGATATCATGATTGGGTTAGAAAATTGCTTGCTAAATTAAAGGGAATTCCCTTCACAAAATGCATCAATCAGCATGTTGCTGGACTGCTCAAAAACTGTTCAAGCCATTATGAACAGTCCAACAGTCAGTAATAGGACCCTACCCCTCTAGAATTCGTATACACTCACCCATTTGACCATAACTTGCATGCTTGCAGCACGTAATTTAAAACAGGCCAATTTTATTGGACCGGATATTAACTATGATATAAAATAAATGGCATAGTACAAAAAACGCCCTCTTTGTATTCATATTGTAACACCCATCTGCTATGTTTTGTGTATATAAATCCCTAAAGTATTTCCACATGTTGCAAATAAGGGCCTACCAGGTCGTTAGAAAATGACTGTTTAGTCTTCCCCACCCAAAAACCCTAAAAATATCCTTTCCCACTTCCAAACACGCCACTTACCTCAGGCATTGTAGCCTAATGGTAATTCTTCAC
>JAOTQH010000057.1:4293479-4303486 GCA_025631255.1 Cornus kousa | reverse complement strand
TTGTTAGGGTTAGGGTTCTATTTCATGTGTGTTTTGGTGCTTTTTCTTAGCCTAATGTTTGTTTCTAAATTTCTCTAATTTCAATTTTTTGTGATATGAGGATTACGTCATTTCAACCATGTAAACACTTGTTGATTATTACTGGAAAATCAGTTTTGTAATTCTTACTGCATCACCACCGCCAGCAACCTAAATCGAGTGTCTATAAATTTTTAGCAATTTGAACTTCTGTCTCTCCTTGCATCCGACAAAAAACTGTTTATTTTTTTTAATAAAGGTAAAGCTTTTCCATTGTTTCTGTTTTTCGGTGACAGATTTGAGTTTGGTGTTTGCTGTCTCGGGCTCATTGTGATTTCTTGATGATTTGTGGTTGTACTGATATTTTCTAGACATTTAGCTTCTAGTTTTTTTGGTTCTGAATCTTCTGATTCTATCAAAATTTTATTTTAATTTGAATGGTTTGAATATATATATGTGTGTGTGTGTTTGTGTGTGTGTGTCAGTAGACATGAATATGGGTTATTTCTATCATTGATGCAGATGTTCTCGGTTATATTCCTTATAACTTGTGCCTTTTTGTTGTATCGGGCTGAACGTCCGTTTAATTTCAAACATTCTGACTAAACTGAATCAGCGTATTATAGGATGGGGGTTATGATGCATATCAGTTTGGTTCTAGTATTTAAATGATATGGATCTGATTCTTATATTTTCAAAACTGTTGGGACCGATTTGGTCTTGGTTCATCTCAGAACCAGACTAAACGTGTGCTGCACTAAGTCACACAATCCTTCTCAACAGGTGTCGCTCTAATGCTCCGAGCGCGCTCCCGGTCTCACTCTCTGCGCGCGCTCTTACTCAAATTCTCTTTGCTTTTTACTTAATTATGACGCTCTCCCGCTCTCGAATTCGCTCTTGCTCTCGTTCACGTTTTATGTGACTTAGCATGTGCACCCCTAATTTTAACAAGTCGAGCAGTCCATGGACAGTTTGGTGTAGAAGTGGAGCACACATAGTAACTCATAAGATTTAAAAGGAGAAGTTGTTAATGAGACTAGAAAAGAAAAACGGATAGTATCAATAAAATTTCTAATGGAAGAAAACAGAACTTAACATAGTTAGCGCTTATGCACTAAAAATGTGGGATTACACAAACACATTAGAGCACAATCAAGGGAACATACAGATATATTAACAAGGATACTCAAAGGAGAGAAATTATTTATAGGAGCCTATTTTAACGATCATTCAGGAAAAGATTACTGATGGTCCTAGATGGTATAAATTTGGAGATAAGAATGATGTTGTGGAGGTTATCCTAGATCTCATAGTGGCATGTGATCTTTTAATAGCCAAAATCTAGTCTTGGAAAAAAAATAAGAATAAAGAAAAAATAAATAAATAACAATCTTTAAAATTAGATCAGATAACTTTTAATATATATATATATATATATATATATATATATCAGATAAGAGTTGGATCTTATTCTAACTTGAAGAGTAAATCGATTAACCTGCATGGTTGTAAGACTATTCAGATGTAGAATTTGATGACACGACATAGATTGATAAATTAAGATTTATATTTTAAAGGGATATATTAGAATTATTTATGAGTAAGATGTTAAAAAAGGTATCATGAAGTTTAGAAGATAAAGCAACACAGATTATGATGATCGAATGTATTAAAAGAGCATAAAAAAAAGGAACATTGATTAAAGGAGGTTTTTGAAGAAAAAAAGGGAAAGGTCCTTTATCTAAGAAAACTTGATGGTTGGTGAAGGATGTCCAAACTGTAGTAAAACAAAAGGGTCTGTTGTCAAATTTAGCAGAAGATAGAAATGAAGCAAGTTTCAATAAATACAAATCTAAACAGAAGAAAGTTGAAAAAAGAAAAGGAAAGAAAGTAATGGTAATATATTGATACAGTTGCATAGTTAGCAGTTAGCACCTTCATGAATTCAAGAGGTAATTAAATTTCTATCAGTGTTATTTTTAGTTGGTATTTTCTAAGTAGTAGTAAACTTGTTGAGGAATGTTGAGTAGCTTTTTTGCCCTGATTATTTAATTCTCTTTGTTTTGAACAATTAACAGTATTAAATTACTCTACTTTACCATCCATTTCTTTTGCATCAAATATTGGAAGATTTTATAAATTAGGTAAATATAATGGGGTGAAGTATATGTAAATATATATGTATATGTATAGAGAGAGAGAACCTAACCAAAAAGGAGAGAAGGAAATATATGTAAATATATAGGTATATGTATAGAGAGAGAACCTAACCAAAAAAAAAAAGAAAAAAGGAGAGGGAGACACAGAGAGAGAACTAAGAGTTATCATATTAAGTGTTCGAGATTGGTAATCTAAAGGTTTTGTGAAAGATGATGGAATTAGTGAAAAATGAAAAATTACTTTGAA
The DNA here is from genome assembly GCA_025631255.1 of Cornus kousa. Lineage (NCBI taxonomy): Eukaryota > Viridiplantae > Streptophyta > Magnoliopsida > Cornales > Cornaceae > Cornus > Cornus kousa. The sequence goes on along the minus strand of JAOTQH010000057.1, from coordinate 4,301,062 downwards.
AAATTGTCGAATGAAAAACATACAAATAGCTTAGGTTTAGAAGAATATTTTGACTTTAGAAAGACTACAGAAACTTTTTCGTAGAATCAGGATGGGCAAGATAAAAATGCATTGTGGAAAATGAAACAGCATGGGATTTATGATCAAATAGCATTCCTATTAGCGTCTCGAAGTGTTTGGAGAATGATGGCGAACAAAATTGTTTAATAAGAATATAAGATAAGAATAAGGTGACGAGTGGTGAAACATTTTATTACTTTTATCCAAATAAGGGGTGTATATGAAGTTATACAAATTATTGTGGTGTTATATTAATAAATCATACTATGAAACTTTGGGAGAGAATAATGAATGACTTAAGACAGAACAATAGTGTTGGAAACCAATTTCGAACACTTGTTTGTTTTAGAGGAGTTGGTGGGATTCACAGACTGCATAGTTTAATGTGAAGCATCTTTTGCTACTTTTTTTCAAGAGTTCTTGGAGCAAATCTTCTGGTTTACTTGTGATTTTTCTTTCATTTGGTAGACACGATCTACCCTTGCTCCCTCCTAATAAATATCTTCCTTTATTTTAAATTAATTATATGCTTGCAGGAGGAACCACAGCCAGAATTTGATGAATGGTTGCTTCATCATCTAGTGCCATACGGGCGGCTTTGTCCTACTGTGTACAGCAAGTACGAAATTATGACTACCATCACTATCTCTGCCTTCTTGAACTTCCCCAACACATGCGGAGGGCAGCATTTGTGCTCCGTGCTTTCAATGTCGAAACTGCCAGAGCTATGGATGTCGCTTCTAATCCCCAAATTGGCCTTATGCGCCTGCTCTGGTGGCAAGAAGCCATAGACAAGATCTTTGCCAACAAGTTAATTGAGCATCCAACAGCTCAGGCCCTTGCATGTATAGTATCTGAGCATAAAATTAGTAAGAGCTGGCTGAAGCGATCTGTTGAAGCTCGGATAAGGGATGCCCAAAGAGAGGTTACTGAAATCCCGGAAACCATTGAAGAGTTGGAGAAATATGCCGAGGACACGGTCTCAACTATTTTGTACTTGACACTTCAGGCAGGTGGTATCAGTTCCACTGCAGCAGATCATGCAGCGTCACATGTTGGCAAGGCAAGTGGCCTTCTTTTGCTGCTCAAATCACTGCCTTACCATGCTAGCTGCAACCGTCATTTTTCTTATATACCAGCTAAGCTGGCGGACAAACATGGTTTGTTGGTTAAGCATGGAGATCAGTTGGATATCCGCATGGATTCTCGGGAGGGCCTATGTGATGTGGTTTTTGAAATGGCCTCTGTAGCTGATGCGCATCTGAGGAAAGCTCGTGAATTAGCAAAAACTGTGCCTGCAGAGGCTCGTCCGGTGCTTCTACCTGCTGTGCCTGCTCAGGTTCTTTTGGATTCTCTAAGCCGTGTGCAATTTGATGTGTTCGATCCAAGACTGAACCGAGGGATTATGGGTATTCCTCCTTTGTGGTTCCAGTTGAAACTAAAATGGCATTCATGGAGGGGGAAGTTCTGAGAGATCCTTTTCTCGTCATTGCCAGTTGATTTGAGAAATTTTATATCGGGTCGGAGGTGACGCTAGATGAAGAGATGCAATATAGCTTTTCATTCTTCAGAATAAGGGCATAAGTGTTTTCGTCAACACGTTCTCGATATTCCGAAGACTAACTAATTATGTTGTTTATTCTTTAGAGTTCCCAGAGTTTCTCTGAGATTTTAGCTTGGATTGGTTTTGAAATATTTGTGAAGAGATAATTGTGAAGTGGGAATGTGCAATTCCCAACTAAAATTTTGATTTATAGAGGCTGCAAGTTTCTTGCATCAGTGTATAGAAAGTCCTGTGGCACGCAAATCAAAAGGCATTACTTCTGTAACTATGTAGGCTGTATAAGATGTGTTATTGAACATAAGGAACCAAGTGCCTGTGGTATGAAAAACATAGAAGCGCATTACTCTGTGTGTGTGTGTGTGTGTCTCCTACTTGTACGAGATGTTAGGAAAAATAGTGGGTACTTTAAATTAATGAAAGTGCAACCCAAGTCTTAATGAAGGTTTAGTGAAGTATAAAAAAAGTTCTTCACCTGATGTAATTAATCTTATTCAGTATAATGGCTTCCAATATTTGCTTTATTATTTATTAAAGTTTGTAACACGAGGCACCAGCAATTCAAGTTATTGAAATAGAGTTTCAATTTTTGGACTACAGTCGTTTGAGAACACGCATATTAATTGTGGGTAAAATGTGGGTGTGTTTCTCTTCTAGCCAAAAAAATGTCCCATTTTGTGTTCTAGTTTGTGCCATGTGGGTGTACATACAAATGTGATCAGAGAGTTGTTCTCTGTCTTGCTGAGCACCATGGTGCAACCACAAATAAAAGCAAGTTTCTTGATTTATTCATTAATTAATTAATTTATTTTAAATGAAATTGAATGGACCAAAACACATTCAGAAAAATAATAATAATAATGGACCAACAAAATATCCATAACATATAATTATCTTGGGGAATTTCCTGTTTTTGTCCCCTCATCTGCACAGCTTTAAATCCCAAAGAGGGTTGGGTGGTTGGAGAGGAGAGCAGAGCAAACAAATGACAACGATGGAGAGCTGAAAAGAGAGAACATGAGAGGGAGGAATTTTTACACCACTCAATATGCATGCAAATGAGTCCCCTTTATTCATATTTTTGCATTGGCCACGTGGTCCCGAGCTATGTAATAATTTCTCCGTAAGAGTTGGTGGTGGTGAGAGGTGGCCGCCACATGGTCGCAGGAGCGAGGCCATCCCAGAGATCTGTGTTTACAGGCACCCACTTCCATACCCAGTGCACACGGATGCACAGAGGAACATAATCTGAGCAAGGTAAGAATTCAAGTAGATCGCAAAAATCATAAGAAACTTGGCAAAACGGAGTATATTTAAATTTGTAATTTTGTTAGGTTCCAAAAACAGAAAAACACCCGAGTCTACCATCACATAATTACTACTATCATTTTGACATAAAGATAAGAATACAAAATATCATGATCCCGCTGTTGCAAAGGCTCTGTGACGAAGAGTATACTTGTCATTCAAGCCATGCCTCCAGTTGTCGCTGTCCGGATAATCTGAAACAAAGCTGGCACAATGGAAAAGAAGGAAATGCAATCAGTAAACAATAAGAGCTAGGGGAATAAATAATACAAATCTTATTTTATTTTTCTTTTTTGGTTGGATAAAAAACATAAAATCGAAACTATTATTGGCCAAGACAGTTCCAAGTTCAATTTTCATTCCAGCAGAAATATAAGCATTGTAGGCTACTGAGTGAATTGCATGTAAGGAGACCATCACAGACACAATAAAAGTAGAGGCATGAGTAAAAAAAACTCTGGTTTCAGTTCATTTCATTTTTTTTACATCCTCAGAACAAACCCAAATGCAGAATATCTGCCAGGCAACGCACTCATAAAAAGTTGCAAAATCTAGTCATATATATCAAGAGAATAAGGAAAAAACAAATTATGAGGCTTCTACATTTTTCCCTTCACGGATCTTTTGTCAATGCCAAACTGACTCTAAGAGCTTGGTGAGAACAGTAGGTGCACGTGTGTGTTTTTATGTTTTAATTTTGGGGCAGAAGTAAATTAAAATCAGCATGGAGGTCAGTAACTTTTTTTTTTTCCGGTCTCCCTTCAGTTATGCTTTGAAGGAGCACAGACTTTAATTCATATGTATTATCTCAAATCAGGACATGGAAGAAATATATATAATTATATTTTACTTTCGTTTAAGTTTCAAAGGTGAAAAATAAATACAGGACAGTTTAATCAGAAAAGAAACTCACATGATCCAATGACAACAAATATGAAGAACCCCAGCAAAACAGGCCCCACTGGATAAGAGTTTCCTTTCTTTGTTGTCGTTTCAGGCACTGCACCCCTCTTCTTGATGTTCTTCTCAAATTTCTCCACCTTACGGTCTGCAAGACGCCTTGATGTTGTCTGTAGAAACAGCAAATGATAAAAAATAGCACACCATTTGTTAAAGAGGAGGAGAGGCAACAATTCATTTAAATTAAAATTTACAAAACCAACCGAAGGAATCTGAACATAACTTCAATAGCTTACACTGCTAGAGGAAGTTATTGAAGGTAAATACAATAGTGAGTTAAGAGTGACATGGTCTATGAGAACATGTTGTCTAACTATGAGAACATGTTGTCTAACTATGGGTGAATATTGTAAATAAAACTATGAGAACATGTTGTCTAACTGAGGTTACGGTATTGAAAGGAATAAAGTGATGAAACACAATTCTTCTTCATATTCTTGGTAACACTATACCCAAATCTCATAATTTGAGGTTTACCACAGAGGAAAAAAACATACAAATGCATATGGATCTCAAGTGGACCCATATTTAATTAAAGAATATTAGAGCGGACTGATACGCAGTCCTCCAAATCTAACAAACTCATAAATTCTCATAACTTATAGAACAAGTACCAAGATATAAACTTTTCACATTCAACTTAAAATTGGAAAATTTCAAGAATTGAAGCTTCAAATTGTTTGATTTTTTTATTTTTTATTTCATATACCTTTGAAAGAAACTCAAACCCTCACTTTTTGCTTCTATGGGGACTTGAACCCTCAACCTTCTACTTGTGGAAGTACCACTAGGCTAAAGCGTTTGGTTCAAATGTTGAATTCTCAATATATTATTAAAAAAAAAAAGAAAAAAAAGAAAAAAGGGTTGAATTCTCAATGCAGAGAATTGAACATCTTGAACTTAGGTTAGAAGATGAGATTCTCTTTTTCAGAAGGGTATGAAATTGTTTAAATCATGCACATACACAGGATTAGATTAAAACTAAATAATAATTATCATTTTCAGAGTCTGTAGAACATATCGATTTCATCACCATGTTAGGAATAGGTCATGTGTTGAATAATTTCCTACTCAATAGTTGGGTTGTAATGTGGAAAAGTATCATGAGTCATTTTAGGACAACCATTGAAGGCAATACAAACAGATTTACGAAGAACATGGCAAGAAATTCGCATCCTCAATCACATATCTAGGGCCCAAGTAAACTGATTTTAGAAAGAACTTAAATGACCTAAATTAATTTTAGAGAGAGACTCAAAACTTGTTTTAAGTGTCTTTAAGTAGTGGCTTTTCAAAAGTGCAGAATTCAAACGTACTTCAAAAGAGTGTTTTTTTCTGAGAAATAATATGCATCGATTAATTAGTCAATCGATTGAAAAAATCTAGTGTGTCAATCGAGCAATGGGATGTCTTTTGCAGGTTTTAAATCCTGAGAGCATCAATTGAAAGGTTGATCAATCGAAATTTTTGTAACAGGAAAATATTTTGAAATCTAGAATGCCTCGATCGAGGCTTGTCTAGTGGGTATCAATTTAAGTCTCGATGGATCGAACCCTTCAGACCTATATTTTTAAAAATTCTATCATAACAGAATTCTACGAGGAGTATGGCCTACTTACATTGGCAATAAATATGGGGTTGTAGTCAGTCTAGGTTATGATCTGAAGCCCCTAATCATCTAGAGAGAAAATTTTTGAGAGAGCGAAATCTCAAAGATTGAAATTCTCGATCACTCTAGGATTTCCTTAAACGCTGTGATATGTGATTGAGTATTCATCTAGGAGGAATTCATCAGCATATCGACACAATTCTATTCAGCCGAAACGATTTCAGAGCAGAAGGATGGACAACCGATGGAGAAGTGAATTCGTAAGGACCAGAGTTCATTGATGAGTAGACGAAAACTTGAGTAGAGCTGGATTAAGTCCCGTGATTTTCCTTTTCTCTGTTTAGATTAGGGTTTTAAATGTATAAATTTGCTTTTCAACTCTATATTAATTTTATGAATGCAAAGTGTTTATATGTGATAGTTGAACTTCAAAAATAACAGATACAAACTAAATTAAAATCACAATCAACATAACTACCAAAAAATTAATTGAGATTTTAAATTTATATCCATAAGACCTATTCACCAAGCTTTAGGTCTAAGTACCGGCTCACACTCTTGACACATGAAAGCCTTGGGTAACGATCATACGATTTCACATACCAATTTTAGAATGTCGTTCCAAGCCATTTTGCAAGGAGTATGAAGTAAAATTGTATCACAGTCAAACTTATATCGATTAACAAGAATTGAGTTTCTCTTAAAGAAATAATGCAATCAATTTATGGATACAAACATGTCTTCAGAAAAAAATACAGTTCTTCATTGTCTTCAAAAGATAACTTTTTCATCAATCCACTACATATATAATAAGATGCTTTAACTCATCAACAAATTTACCGTTAAAATTGCAAAATACAAAACAAGTTAACACGGATCTAATACATACACACATATCAATATATACAATATAATACTGTATATGTAACCTAAAAGAGATAAGAGAAATCCAGATCTGACATTCACAAAATTCAAAATAAAATCAACCAAATTTCAGAATTTTATAAATCCAATTCAAAAATGAAAAATTCATAATCGAAAAGATTAAGATTATTATAGGAAGAGATAGATAGGCATATATAGAGAGAGAGGGGTAGAGATTACCATGGTCGTGGACGAGATGAGCTGAGAGAGATTTTGGTACTCCGACGGGTTTCTCAGGCGCTTTTCAGCAGTTTGTGTTTATTGATTTTCTTTTCCTTCTTCGGTGAAATCAAAGAAGGAAACGATTGTCTATGAGACGTGCGTGCCGATATATAGTCCTATCCGATAATATATATAAACAGTTTATCTAAATTAATAAACTTGGATCAAAATTAACAATAAGAGAATATATACTATAATAGCTTATCTAAATTATTTTTATTTTTACTAAATAAAATAAAAAAATCTAAATAAATAAATAAATATATATATATATTTAATAAATATTTTTCATATTATTTTTTTAAAAAATAAATATAATATAAGAATCTAGATAAACAATTCTTTTAGAACATTCTAGGGACATATAAACAATATTACATTATTATTATTATTTATTAAAAGTCAAAATTTCAAAATTGAGACAACTAAATTGGACCAGGTCTGCTGTGGATAGCCCGCCATAATTGTCCCATCCAGATTAACTTTACGAAGTAAGTTTCAAACTAAAGTTTCAGTTAAAAAAATGAAATTAAATAAAAATAATGTTCACAACCTAAGTGAGATAGTATGAATCCCTAACACTAAAAATAACAAAATTTAAGGCACATAGTGAGAGTGAGAGTGGAAGTGAAATCATACAATATATGAGAACCAATTTAAAAGAATAAGAACTTTGCAACTAGTTCTTACTATGTGGGGTAGCAAAATTTAGGTATAAAAAGATATAATAAATAGAATTCAAAAACACTTATTATCAGTATTATTGACATCATGATTATTGAAGGACGGAACATGGTTTTTCTAGACGTTTGTGTACAACCGGGAAAAAGTTCATGCACACCATTCTACTCTCTTTTCAAATTCCCCTTGGCTGGTTATGGGAGATTTCAATATCATCTCTAACTCAGGGGAGAAGAATGGTGGTTCTGTCAGATGGAA
>JAOTQH010000057.1:4252019-4264371 GCA_025631255.1 Cornus kousa | reverse complement strand
GGTAATGGTGGTTTTTGGACTTGGAATATGAGGGTGTTTTGGGAAGTCAATTTTTTAAAATAAATTATTTGGGAATGAAATGGCCATTCCATAGGTTTAGTTGTGGAATGGATTTTCATTCTCAGGAATGGATTTTCATTCCAATGGAATGGCCATTCCATTCCATTCCTGTACACCAAACAAAGGAATAGTTGGAATGGACATTCCATTCCATTCCTGCACACCAAATGTAGCATTAATGTGCTTTGTTAGCCATCATAAGTAATGAAATGTATAAATGGACTTTGATTTAATTGAACTATAAAGATTTTATAAGCAATACAATTTCAAGGGGTAAAAAAGATTTTAGAATAAAGTACAGTCACACCCCTTGAGGTTTGGCAAAAAGGATACTAAGATAAAATTTACCTATTTTTTTTAACAAAGATATCCCATGAAGGTTCAAAAATAGACAAAGACACCCATTTACATGAAAAATTAACCAAATTACCCTTTGACCATTTAGGAAACTTTTTTAACTTTACAATTTAATAAATTGGACTAATCTACCCTCATGAAAAAAATATATATAAATAAATAAAAATAAAGGCATGCATAAAGTTATACTGGTACCTATTTTCTTTTATGTTACGAAAATGCATAATATTTGTTATATAATTTAAGATGTATAAAGTTATACTGATACCATATTTTTAATTTTTAAGGAAAAGAGATTAGTTTAATTTTTTTAGATGAAATAATTAAGCATCTTAATTTAAATTAAAAAAGAAATAGAAAAGAAGTAATAACAAAATATAATTGATTTGAACTACATGTATTGAGTAAAAAAAATCATTTTAAACGTCCACATTTTTTAGAAACTGGAACATCTATAAAGTAAATAGCAAAAATAATAATAATAATAATAATTAATTAATAAAATAAATAAATAAATAAATAAATGTGAACAATATAAAGTTTTTTTTATGCATAAATTATTCGGGTAGATTGGTCCAATTTATTAAATGGTAAAGTTAAAAAAGTCTCCCAAACGGTCAAAGGATAATTTGGTCAATTTTTCTTGTAAAGGGGTGTCTTTGTCCAAAAAATAGATAAGTTTCATCTGAGTGTTCTTTTGTCAAACCTCAGGGTGTGGCTGTACTTTACCCAAGATTTTAAAAGAAATATAAACAATTTTTATTTATTTTTTTTTTTTTTGTAATGTTGATTTTAAACCTTTTAAAACACTCCATAATTAACATACAATTCCTGTGAGCAATTATAGAAGTTGAACAACGTTAATATGATGAGTAGCCGTTTTTCATACTACAAGTAACTTCTTTATTTATTCTTTTATTTATTTTTAATACCTGGCAAGATCGGGAGGAGAAAAACCTTTCCCGTTTCGAGGTGCAAACGGGCACAAGGAGAACTGGGGTAAGTCAAAACTGAGGAATTAATATTTTCTCAAATTACACCCTTTCTTTTCTTACCTAATTTGCAGGTTTCAGATAAATTTTGATGAAGAAACTAGAAACTATTAAAATTGAACCAAACAATCTCCTAACCTAATCTTGTGTGTCACATCCACAGTCTCTTTTTCTACTCATAATAATAAGGATATAATATTAACAATAATAACAATAATATTGCATGTGCTAGGTCTCTAAAATCACTGTGGTTTACAAATCCATCCACGTTAATAAGTTCGTCTTTTCCCTCTTAATTCTGTTGCTTGACGCTGTTCTGTCTGCCTGTAAAACCAAATCAAAAAACAGACAAAACATATAATACAAACCACCACACACACACACACATACATATGCATGCATATGTAGCAATCCTAGCCTGTTCCCCTTCATCATCCGCATTCATGTACATGATTCTGCATGTCATCACATGCACGTATATATAATATTTTAGCTACCACATGCACACCCATGTTACTCACAAGTCACAACTCACAAGCTTTCCACATGCATTAACCTGTGAATGAAAGGAACACTTGTGTGTGTGTGTAGGCACATACATACAAACCACTATTAAGAGATGGATTAACTGCAAATTGTATATGGTATTATTCAAGTGCTTAGACAAGAACATGTCGCTAAAGATAACAGCATACAACTGTGAAAGAGGGGGGGAGAGAGCGGAATCACCCAAAAAAAAGATTTTCACAACCAGAGAGAACACCCTCGACCAGATTTGCGGACTTTGTTATTTTGTCAGGCTTCTGCATAGTGATTCGATCACTAGACCACTTCAGACATTTGGGGGTGGCCATATCTTCCCGAACAACTCCTCAACCCGCTTCGCTTGGTTAACATAGCCTTCCATACCACCACCCAGAAGTTCCACAGATGCAGGCCCCATTACTGATGAAAAGCTATATTGGTCCCACTTTACTAGCTGAAAATGGAAGGAACATTAGCTAGTAAATCTAATTCAAGAAAAATCCCAAATTCTGGCTAGGTTGCATGATTTAATTAAGCAAAAAGAAAAATGATCGATCTTATAGTTTTGTATTTGTTTTAGTTGATAGTTGATACTTGATATTCTTGTCGGGATCTAGATCCATGTGGAGTACAGTGCACCCATCCCTATAATGGGCTGTTGGATTTGGAGGCTTGTAAAAGATACATGTATAGGAAATGTAGTTCTTGTTCATTATGGCAAAAAGTAATTAATTTCTACTCAATGAAGGACCGACTCAGATTAATGTACCATCAGTTTCTAGTATCTACCAGCTTATTGCAGCATGTAATAATTATTGAAATATGGAATGATATTTAGTTCTCAATATAGAAATTGAGGGTAGAAGTAGATAAAAATATGGAATGAACGCTAACCTCTTCGTCGCTGAATTTGTAGGTAGCAGCTGATTGTGGGGATAACCTCCTCACGAAAGAGTACTTGTCATCAGGGGGAGTGACAGAGTCCTTGAGAGATTGCAATATCTTCAATGGTGTGATTATATAGTCAACCCTGAACGAGGAAAACACATAAAGCTTGAGCAGCAAATTATCATTCCTGAGGCCGAATTGTCAAAACCTCCAAACAGTGATTGAAGGCAAGTCATATAGTTACCCTAGAAGGTTAAAGATATCCTGCTTGCTCCGAACTGCTGCTGCCATCAACTTTGATTTGTGCCCGTACTTGTGTATGTAATTATAAGCTTTTGTCACCTGCAATAATAGAGATTACGTACCAAGTGCACAAGCAATTCTTTGGTGTTAATGCCTTCTCTCTCTTCTTCCTTTTCCCTAAAGGTTGACATTAATGTGGTTGATTTCAACTATCAAGTCACTTAATTGACAAGGAAGAAAGAAGAAAAAAAACTTCTGTGTTTATTGTCCAAGGTGGGTACAAAATATATTTCCAAGTTATGGACCTATAATCAATGAACTATTTGGAAACTTATACTTCAATAACTCAAAAGGGTTCTAGGAAATCTAATATTGAGGCAGAAATGTATGCATGAAAAGCAAAGGCTGCACCGGCCAATTGGGCAAAAATAGATAGGGATTTGGTCGAGAGGTGGTGGTTGTGTGTGAAAAACACCAATAAATTAACTGCATGATATCATCAAAAGGATAACATGATCGAAGTCAAAGGCATTAAAAGGACAAAAGGACATTTGTTGCTGTATTGAGAAAGCAATTCAAGGCATCAATTTAATATATTGCCCTGGGTAGGGAATGTTGAAATATGAGTGGCATAAATAGCTCTACCAAAGAGTTGGAATTAGGCTTTTGGTGTTGGAAAGAGAATTATAAGAATGAAACGATAAAAGACTAACCACACTGATTCATTTGACCACAATGGATAGGTTTGGCAGATATGCCTGTAATTCAGTTGCAGGTTGTAACATAAGCCTATGTTCAAGTTTGTTTAATTTGGGGCTTAAACAGTATTTTCACCTTCTAAAATTAGCAAATAAAGAGCTTGCCAACTTTCACTCCACCCTCAAAAAATTAAAAGAAATAAAAAATTTCTCTCAATTGACTGTACTCAAGGATGCAATTGAAACATACTAAATCAATTTAATCCTTGGTGAAAATATTGACTAAAAAGCTGTTAATTGTCAGCAAGTAAACCTTTTTTCATACAAGTGATGATCAAATTTAACCGGATTGCAAATAAAATCAACTTGAGTTCAAGGCAAAACGTTTATGGTTCACTTCCTTGAGCCAGTAAAACCACCAGCTTGTCGTGTCCAGAAATATAAAAAAGAAAACAAAAACAAAAGTAAAAAGAAAAAAAGGTGGAACTTCATGGACAAAAAATTGTGATATAACGAAAACATGGCTAACGTGATGAAAGGAAATATTAAATGGATAGATTGTATCATTTTAAAAACAAATTGGACTGGTACCAAAGTAGAAGTTAAACCAGCTAGAAAAAGTGCTTGTCTCAGTTGTTAGTTCAACTAGCCAGATCATTCTAATTCTAAGAACCAAAAACCAGCTACACATTGTTAACATCATCAATCACCTCTTGACAACGACATCTGCTTCTGTGTAGCATGCATATGGTATGCTTCTAAAAGGATCAGATTTGGACTGGGCCAAGAATGATCTGATCCATCAAGGAAAAAGTCCTAATCTAATCTGACCCAACCTGACAATTCAGTGGACCACACATTGTTAATCCAAATTCAATAATAATCAGATATATGGTCAGACAATCCAATTTGATCTGAAGAAGATCTTAAGAAAAATTTTAAAAGGCTAAAACCCTCAAACCAGTATATCATGGATCCCCCTTTCATTTCATTAACCTGTCAATGTACAAAACCCATTCATCTAATTTTTTTTAACTTGTTTTAACATTTCAGATAGCACAAAAAAGAATGAAAAGTATTTGAGAGAGAGAGAGAGAGAATTTGAAGGTTAAAACCCAAGCATGCTATATAAATTGACTCAATCAATACAGAGAGAGAGAGATAGGTAGAGGAGAGGCTGCATTTGTCTGAATGAGAAACCCTGAAAACATGTCCTTTTTCATATGTATTTTATGCTCCACTATATCACTGAAGATCTAGCAGACGGTTTGAAATAAACAAAATAACAATAATAATATTGGATTAGATTGGAGCTTTACAACGATTGTTCTGTGAGCTAAGAGTAATGATAAACATAGTGATTGGAGCAAGACAACTAAGATATTTCATCAACTCGGATTCAACACAAAATTGTAAGGTAGTTTTACAGGAGACATGGAAGATTTGAAAAAAAAAAAAAAAGAAGTGAAAAACAACTTTTAAGATTACTAAAAATTTGAACTTTTTAAGCCCGAAATTCAAGCAACTTCATAGAAAATGGATGTCACAAACAGAAGTAAAGGAAAAAATTGTTCTTAGTTATAATTATTATGATTTGCTAGCATTATCAAGCTACATCTCTTGATGGCACTTAACTCTTAACGTACTATAAAAACTCAAAAGTCAGAAAGTGATTTTCTAATTAAAAACAATCCAGTCAGTTTATGCTTGCATTCTAGGCTTGGAGTTTAAGCTTCATTTTTAACCTAGTCATATATATATGCCACACACACAAAGGCTAATTGCAACTATACATATTGGATAAGTGTGTATATATATATATAATTATTGTATTTCAGTTAATTGGGAAAAGGCTTGGTGGCGGCGGTGGTTGTTTTTGTTGTTGTTATTTACCAAAGCATTTGCTGCATTCCAACACATGATGTGAGAAACATTGGCATATGCAGCAAAATCAGCAGTTAGCATAGGGCTGCCTACTCGAACACGAGTACACCCGAAGAGTAAACAATAATAGTCCTTATTAGCCATAACTGAATCATGAAGTGAAAAAAGCAGCAAGATTTTGAAAACTAACCAAAGCCAACCCAGGATCTTCTCCTCTTTTAACAGCAGCTTCTATCTCCGGGTCACCAGAATGGTTGCGTGCCCAATCCTTTAAAAAATCATACACACCTTATTGATGCTACCAGAGTGACAATTTTCAAAACAATGCTATTTATTACTGATTAGAGGAAGGATAAATAGCTGATTAGAGGAAGGACAATACCCTAATACGACCAACAAATATCTGAATAACAGAAGCACCAGCTTGAGCTGCTGCTGCAGCTTGACAAAAGCTGAAACACCACCAAATCATCAAGGATTGCAATAAGTCACCAGATGCAAGAACAAGTTTCATGGAAAATAGGAATATATATTAACGTACAAATTATACAATAACTAAATCAATAGTAGAGACTTCCCAAAACAATCTTGCTAAAACTAATCCTCGTCTTATAAATTGTCAGAATAAGAGGGAGGAAAAGAAAACACTAGATGACCTTCAGTGAATAAGTGAATACAACTATTTATAATAATAATAAAAATAAGTTTTCAGATTCACCCCAACTCTGACTTGTTTATCAATTAAATATGCATTAGCCCAGAGTGCTGGTACAATAGACAGGCTCATTGTACTACATATATAAGGATATTACAAGAATAGTTGAAGATGCTATGAAGGGGCTTGCTATTGGTGTAGACTGATGTAATTTAGACAGGAAATCATCCAATGAAAGACCAAATTACTGGTATTGGAAATTTGTCAGTCAGAATCTAGCAAGTTGAAGAAGTGAGCAGTGATTTGCTTCTCGACACAAAATATAGACTAAATCCAATGAAGTCACCAAGACTATTGGAAAAGGTATATGATAATAATTGCAGCTTTAGCTGTTACCAGAAATGTGAAAAAACTAATGAGCCAGGTATATAACAGATGAACTATTTAAAGTGGCAAAAAAACAACACATGCAATCTGGATCCATAACCAACCAAAGGAAGTCTGTCGTAATTATTCAGGATCGGCATTACGTCCAATTCCACAAGATAACAAGAAGCATATCGAGGTCGAGAGAGAGAATGCAAAAATACTTCTTTTTTTCTCAATATTGTGCTTAATGCACCTTGAATGGATCAAAATTGATCCTGCATCTAGAATGGATAAAAATTGACCCAATATACATATAATTTACTCTTTTTTAACAAACTCCATTTGCTGCATCTGATTGAATGGGCATAAGCTTAATTAAATCATGTGAACTATAAATCATTATTAATTTTATAAGTGGAGTTTAAGCTTGGTATGACAAAGGCTCCAAATATAAACAATTGCTTTTATATTTTGAGTAATGCTGGGCACTAGCTATTCTACTTAACAACATATTTTACAGTCTTCATGCTGTTAGTAACCAGGGGATGAGATATTTCAAGGACAAGCACCCATTTTGTATGTACCTATAAACAAAAGTCAGATGTGTCTGTATTCCCTCAGATTCCAGCAATCTTGATGCCTCTATTCCCTATAAGAAATTAACAGATAACAAGCAAATAAATGACAAAAAGAATTGCAAGCATTCATTTATGAAGTAATTCTTATGATAAACAGCATTAACTAATTCTTTCTTAATACTCACCTGCCAAGTTGCAGGAATTTTAAACAGCAAACGTTCTGGAGGGACCTCAATTTTGTTATAATATTTCAACAGGTCATGCACCTGAACATATTGATCAACTCGAAGTGTCAATTTATGTAGTAACTAGCAATACAATCACTGATAATGTCCACTTGAAATTGAATATGCTGGGAGTACTACCATCTAGATTCCAACAATTAACAACATGCTATATCTATTCAGCAGATAATTTTTTTTTTTGGTTAAAATATTCAGCAGATAATTTGTAGACACATAAATTGACAAATTTTAGAACATTTATAAGCTGAAATCAACAGACATCATTTTAAGGGATGACTGCATGATCAGAATGATCGTCAATGGAATTTTCAATCTACAGTGTAGCATAAGAAACCCTGAGCCATTTCCTAGGGTCATCATATCATCCTTTCCTTAATCCCACTGAATGGGGTTAGCCACATGAATTCTCTTTTTCCATCCTTTTCTATCACATGCCATTTCATTTATTATATTTAATTTTTTCTAATAACTTCACCCCACATTAATTTTGGTTTCCCTCTTCGTCTCTTACCTTCTATGAGAACTAACCTTTCCTCTTATTACTTGCGTATCTATAGGTGTTCGATGTATACGTCAAGCCTGCACTCTTATTTTCTCACAAATGAGTCACTCCTATTTTTTCTCACACCGTCATTTGTAACCTTATCTCTTCTAGTCACTCTGATCATCCATCTTAACATTCTCAATTACATCTCAACATTTTAGGGTCATACCTCATTTAAATCAACTTCTACATGGCCAATGCATACAGGATCAAGGTGTGATTTGAAATATTTTAGTCGAAAGAACATAATAAAGGAACTAAGTCACGAAGTATAACACCATATACAGATGCTAAATGCAAGCAGCCAACTGATCATTCGTGACAAGAAAGGGAAATGGTATGAGTGCCAAAAATGTCTTTTAAAAATGGTTGTTTATATATTTTTAGAGTATAGAACATTTGTTGACATGTCATATATGATAAAAATCATAAAAGTAAAGCTACCAGAAAATAAAAGGTTAACTGACTAAACTGTCAACCAAGGGATTTAACCATCCCTAAGTAGTGAACCTTCAAAAAGTGTATCCAAAGAAAAACTATATTTCAAATAAAAAGATCTGTACAAGATACCCTCGGTCAACATCCATCATAATAGTAATTTCTACTTCATACTCATTCCAAGCTCGACAAGACCCGGTGTCATAAGATCAATTATTAAAGCATGATTCCTGATTTGGGTAAAGACCAAAGAACTTGTGCGAGTCTATGACCAGTTTGACATAACAACTCAAAAGACAAAGAAGTATCATTATTTTGACAGCCCATCTTTGTCTCAGTATCAGTGGCATGTTTTTGTTCTCTTCCCCATTGCTTTATTTTTTTTTTCTTAGTTGGTACTCACACACACATGCCCCACTGAGGCTCAAACCCCTGACCTCCCTATGGGAAGTAGGGGCCTGGTAACGCTAGGCCAATGGCCTATTGGTCTTCCCCATTGCTTTAATATATATATATATATATATATAAGAACCACTGGATTAGGTACAAGATACTATCATATTTTCCAGATATGTAGACATTAAAAGTGCATGATTCACTTGAAAGAAATACGTCCTCTCTGAGATATACATTTTATGCCAGAAATGGTATGGAGTTGGAGTAATTTGGAAATATTGGATGATTTACTATATAGCTATTATTTCATCTTGTGATCCTCCTTGGGCAGGTTCCTCCTTCTACTTGTTAGCCTATAGGGTATTAGCAGTCATTCTAGTTGTTGTTCCCAGGTTTTTCTATGCAACTGAATGCAATGCCCGTCTTCCAAATCAAAAGATATATGGGAGAGGACTCAAAAATGGTTTCAACCCCAATGGGGTGGAAGAGTTGGTTAATAACTACTCTTCTACGGTGGAGGTTTCGATTCCCCTCCCTTGAGGCCAGCCTCACAAATACTTTCTCTGGATTAAAATTGGCCAGTGGCATTGGGGATTACCACTTGTCCGGAGAAGAATAATCTCACCAAAGGGTGGGGACACCCCTCTAGTCACCATACACACACACACACACAAAAGAAAAAAAAATTCAACCCCAAGGGGTTGGCTAAAGTGAGTATTTCACTTCAATTCCAAACTTTCTGCCAGTTAATAAAGCCAATCATTATCTATAAAAGAAAATGGTGTTGGGGGATTCTCTTACTACGATGGCAAACTTACTAGAGAAACTCATAATCATTAAGAGTGATGAACATGGAATCATAATCATTTTGAAGAATAATGTGTTAAAAATGTGATGGTGGATTTCAAGAATTGGTGGGAAAATATTTATTTAAAAATTCATCAATTGTTAAGATAACTATTATTGTGATGGTATTTTCAACAGTGACTACAGATCTTACAGGGCAAAACCAGTGTACAAGGCCCCCGCCATTGCGGGGTTTGGGGAGGGCTAGATGTATAGCCCCTCCGCATGCGGATAGGCAAGGCTGTTTCCGTGTTTCAAAGCCGTGACCTCCAGGTCAGGTCACGACAGAGCAACCTTACTGTTGCGCCTAGGCTCGCCTTCAACAATGACTACTAATCATCTAGAATATAAATAATCACTTAGTTCCAGCCATAAAAGGGAAATTTGAACATTTTTTGTTGCCATAGACATCACTTATCTGTTAACAGAGCTGTCCCCAAAGAGTAAATTGCGTTACTCTACATGTTTGAAGAGTTATCAAAAGAACATACAAATTCAACTCGGTTGTTCTATAAAGATGTCAAAATTGGGGTATCAAGTGAGATGCGAGTTGAGTAAATGAAGGAATTTAACTGAAATTTTTATATAAGAATACATTATTCCTCAATTGCTGAATTTACTGGATCTCAATAATTGAAATGTAGAGTTCAATGGGATGTTCTATCGACAGTATGGACTTTCCAACATTGACAGCCAAAATAAAAACGACATCATCAAACATGAATCACAAAATTTCAAAGATTAATCACATCTTAAAATGACATATTAAAACAACCGAACATTGAAAAGGAAACTAATACCTTCCTGATAATGCCATGCGTGTCATATGCAAGACGAGCATCCACTTCAGTTGAAACTCGGCCAGGGACTAGCTTTGCCATCTCACCACCAACATTGACTAAGGCCTACAATTCCAAATAGTATGTTGTCAGATCGACAAAGCAACTGCATACATTTACATTAAGGAAAGATACCAACCTTGTTAAAGAAACAAGACATCTGAATATCCGAGCTCTCTAACCCATAGCACTCTGAATCAGCCAATGCAGTATCCACAGCACTCTACATCCCCAAAACACAAAAACAAAAAAACAAAAAAAAATAATAATAATAATAATAATAATAATAATAATAATAATAAAATAAGAAGAAGAAGAGAAAAATAAAAATAAAAAAATCAATCACACATACTCACTTGCACACACATGAACAAGAAAGAAATTGTACAAAACCACTATTACTTCCAATTCCCAATCAATTTTTTTTTTTTCAAATTTTTAACCCGTTTAATAGTATTCATACCCACAAGCTGCATAGGCTCATTCCAGTAGAAATAAATATGCATTGAATTATAAACAAATTAACAGTGGCCATATATATATATATATATATATATATATATATATGTATGTATGTGTAATTTGCAAAGCTGAATAGTTACCCTAAATGTTGTATCGGGAAGACTACAGATACCAAGGATGAGAGAGGAGCTAACGGTAGCAGCAGTTGGAGGAAACCTGTATTTGGAAATCATCAAAATCTTCAAATTCAATTACAGCTGAGAAGAAGTGAAAAATGAGAAACAGAGAAAAATTAACCTTTCGAAATCATCGAAAATAACGGTATCAGGAACGATCTCACTGTAGCTTGATACAGAGTCCAATTCAGTGTTTGAACCTAGACGCAGCAACAAAACATCAAACTGTAATCAAAATCATTATCCAGAATACAAAAAGATACTAATCAAAATCAAATTAAATCAAGAGAGAGAGAAATGACCAGTGTCGAGAGACGATGAGAAGCCTGCGGAAGCTCGAATTTGAGGAAACGATCTCTGAGACTTGAAGATGAAACTCCGCCTTGCGGAGTGAACGGTGAACCTCAATCTTCCCTCCTGATAGATCAAAAAACAATGAATTAATATATACGTATAACAAATATATATATATATATATATAGAGAGAGAGAGAGAGAGAGAAATTATTACTTGAAGAGATGAAGAGGAGAGAGCTGAGGATGGCGGAGATCGCAAGGAAGCTGACATTTTTAAAGAGAGAGAGAGGGAGTAGTGTCTGTTAAGCTTAAAATGGGGATCAGAAGATTATTTATAGAGACTGGGTGTGAAGGTCAGTGTGATCAGTGGATAAGTTAGTGTCATAAGCAGTGCAAATATAGTTTTTATCTTTTTGTTGGATAAGAGTGACTCTCATTTTACCAAATTTAACTTCACTTATGTATGTTTAATCACAACTGTCGAATTGTTATTGTTTTTATTTTCTTTTTCTTTTTTATGCATATTTTAGCATTTTTTTTTTTATTGTTTCCACAACTCACAAGAGGTTAATTAAATTTGATGAAAAAAAGGTTTTTCATTCTTTATTTTGAGATTTTTTTAATTTCTATACTTTTATGACCGTTGATTTCTTGATCTTCCCTAATCAAAGCATCTTCATATTTATTTTATGTCATTAACTTTGTTAAGAATTTGAATACTTTCTTCGTATCACCAATCAGTTTTTATATTGAAATCTAATCTTTGATGCTATATTTGGAGTAATTTTGAAAAAAAAAGAAAAAAAAACGAAGGTTTGTTTAGTTTTTAACTCTACGAATAATTTTTTCTTTTTGGTTCAG
>JAOTQH010000057.1:4204265-4215134 GCA_025631255.1 Cornus kousa | reverse complement strand
CATTTTTCATCATATCATAACATGTCAATTGCTTGGTAAAAAGGACTAAATTGGCCATTTTGATGAAAAGGTTCTGAAATTACAGTCCAAGATATGGTCGGGAAATGGGACATGCAAAGTTGGGCTGAATTTATCAATTCAGTCCAAAGAAAAATCCTTCTGTACAAGTTCAAACTGGTGTGATCTCTGTCCACTATTTGTTTCCCAAGCTCAGCCTGCTGTCTGCAATGAGCTGTGAGTTTGAGGATGGCCTGTTTAGTTCAGTGTTCTGCACAAATATATATTGATTTTGGCACTTATTAGACTCAAACCAAAGCATTTTCAGAATTCAAACTCAAAACTCTAATGTGACACTAACTCTATGCATTTCTGAACCTTGTTGAAGATAAAAATAACATTAACGCAACAATTATGAGGGAATTTAGTTGGAATGAGTAGCTTTAAAGATGAAGGTTTGATGTAAGTTCAGATAAACTGTTTGGTGCTAAAACCATTTCTAAATTTGCTGCAATACTACCTGTTTTATCATCCTTAGTTTTCTTTATGCAGTGAGGCTTGCTCATGCCTCGAGAAGAGATATTGTCTGAAAGAAATTTATGGTTTGCTGCCATATAGAGACAAGTTCTGAATTTCATTCATGGTGTTTATTCTGTCTTTCTTTGGCAGTAAGATGAAAGAAGATGATTCTTTCGTGAAATGCTCTCTGAGACATTCTCTCTCCTGCCCTCCTCAAGCAAAGAGGTTTCAAGATACGAGGCATTTAAGTGAAAGTGAACAGCCCTGAGCAGGAGACAATTTTGAAGCTGACTGATTATAAGCACGATGAGATGACATGTATTGGCTTGAAGAAAAACATTCTGGACCTTCTGTTAATTAACTATTCTTTTCATTAGTAAGTGTTTCGACATAATGGGAGATGAAGATACTTGATTTTTTCTTAGCCCTTGGAATAATTCCATGTCCTTTTACACCTCTTTTTTGGCATGTATTATGGCTGCATCTTATAACTTTTTGGAGCTTTGTCTCCGTTGTGCTCATGCATCTATATTAGCCAACACCAAGATCGATCAACCGATTTGTTATGACTGACAAAGTAAGTAAATAGGGTGAAATTTTTGTCCGAAATTGTTGATTCATTTGCTCTTTTGAACTATTTTCCTGACATGCTCCATGCTTTTTGAAACATATGCACATGATTTGTGTTTCAAGACATTACCACTTCATTATGCTCTTATGCTTGATATGATTTGAACAAATAGGCCCCTGAGGTTTGACGGCTGGGGTCGGATACTTATCTGTCTCTAGCTTACTGCCAGTTGCTGGTTATATAGGATACATGCACAGATGTTCCTTTTTTTTTTTGGACAGAGAAAACGGACTACTGAAAGTGTGGATTATATAGAAATATTTATATATTTCAAACACAAAGCATTCGATGCGTGTAGTTTCTCCCCGTTCATTAAATTCTGCCAACTGTTATGCCAGCTATTCAGAGTTCATTGTCCCAATATTATACCTATCAAAATTCTAGCTCTTGAACTGAAGATTGGAGAATTTATCTCTGTTCTGGGGTCTAATATAGTTGTGTAGTTCATCATTCATTTGGATGCATTCTGATAATCTTTGGGTTGTCCCATATCTTAGAATGAAAGTGGGCTCAGGCTAATCGTTTAAAATCACCATCTTATTATTTTTGTTGTAGTTTGATTTAATCGTCGTTTTGGTTGTATCGAACTTGTGCGGTATTTTTAGTTCTGATGCAAATATATCAACACACAGTAAAACTGATACGTACCCAGAAATTGTATGACTTGTGGATGAATTAGTGTATAGTAATATGTAAATGCTAGTTATATAGAGTTTGAATGAATTGAATATTTCAAACTAATTTGGTCATGAAGTTTCAAAATGAGCTGAACATTTCTAACACTAATTGGTGAATTTTCATCCTAGAAACTATTGATTAGTTATGTGCATGTATGTATAAAAGCGAAGATTATTTTAAGCATTTTACCTGAGAATCATTTAGTGGGTGGAGGTATTGTGAAGCTAATCCCAAGTTCTTCTAGTAGGGCGGCAGAGAGATTGATTTGAAGCTTGGATCTGGACATCTGAATTCATTGACTTTGTAAGGCCTTTCTTTGTCAATTGTAGTGGTGCTTGGTTACCTGAAATGAACTGTTATTGGACCAATTATGGAAGACAAATCCTGACAAGACTGCCTGTTGGAAATTATTATTGCATGGTGATTCATCAGCCCAATAATGCCAACAATGTTTTTCTCATAATTTCTCTCCTGCTTGCGATACAGGTTTGGAACGTTACTATCTTTGGAATGCAGGTTTGCTTTACATGTTCTTCTTAATTCCCAAAATGAATCGAGTGATTTGTTGTTTAATATTGCTTTTCTTTTTGATGTAGCCAATGATGAATACAGTTATAGTTCATTGATTTTTATGTAAAATTTCCAAATTTTAACAAGGGCCTGCAAAGTACAGTATGATTTCACATAGCTACATTGTTTGTCAACTAAAGCAGTAGATTTGGTGGGTTAGCTGTTTGTTATATGAAGTAATTAGGAGCAGCTTGGATTTTTTAACCTTTAGCTATAGCCATTTTAAGTCGAAAACAAATGTGCTTAAGATCAATGACTTAAACATTGTTATGTTGGTAAGGAATGTTCTTTATATCCCATGTCTCCTGTATTGATATACACCTTGGAGTTTGAGGCAAGACCTACATGGTTGTGTGTCAAAGCATTTTCTCTGACCATAGCTGGCAAACACTAGCCTATGTACCATTGCTATCCATTTTTATTACCTTGTCTTGAAGAAAGGCCCTGTGATAAGTTGAAGTCCTGAGTTTGTTCATCTATTTTTCCATAACAGGATTAAAACGGTCATATCTACCTGCTCAAGTTTTGTTATATGTGACAAGCAAATCACCAGCCTTGACAATGTTTTAGTTTGTTGAACTCTAGGAAAGAATTTGGTCAAACAATAATCGTCCCCTTTTTAGATCTGAACCCCTTTTTGATGTAAATATTATGCCACTATGCTACAATGGCTTGGGTGAGCAGAAGATGTACAAGTCCACATAAAGTCTAGCCAAGCTACTCCAATTATTGAGTGGGTATATATGTCACTCTACTTTGGCTGAAAATAGTGAATCTGAAGACCTAAAAAACTGTAACTAAGCATAATTTACCAACTAGCTTCATAGATTGTAATCTTATAGACTGGTAGTCTCTGTCTGGCAAAGCAAAAGTCACCTCCTAGGTTTCTAACCTCGGAAAATTAAAGGAAACCTCACTTGAAAATCTAGGAAAATCTAGCTGTGGAACTGATTCTGTAACTTTGAGGTGGAACTTTGAGTAATCTTTGGTCCTCTTTATCCTAATTTAACACTATAATGTTTCCCCATCATTTATGATTCCGTTTCTTGTTAATCTCCAATATATATGTACTGTGTCTAAAATTAGAGTTCTATATATGTGATATACATATAAATATATGATGATATATAGGTATATGCCATAAGGGATTTTATTGCTCAAGAGGTAAAAAGTTTAATTGCTCAACAGGTTAAAGTTCTTACTACAATCCACTTGTGAAAGCCACAACAGTTGGAACAATCAACTGAAAGTGCAGAAACTAACATCTAACTGCCTCCCTCATTTAAGACGGAATCAACCAACACATTTATGACCACGGCCTCACATCCAGGTAGTATGTTTCCTCTTTTATTCAATGTCTCATTTAGAATGCAAACAAACAAGACAAAAGATCATCAACCATGAATTCACAAAATTTACCCATTTATGACTAGCTGTAACTCTTCCATTGTATTAAACTTTATTTTAACAGTAAAACCTTAAAAAAGGAGTTCCTCTTTTGTAAAGAATTCTCTATGAAATCTAAAAAAGACTCCTTTTAGAGGAACTTTTTTGTCTTCCACAATGCAAAAACCAGCTTTAACTATAACAATTTTCCTAATTATGAATTCTTTTTACCCCTTTGAACACAGAAATCAGAGAAACAAAAAAGAAGGAAATGCACAAGTTCATCAAGGGAAATTAAGCTCGACTGTCTAGGGTTCCTTGTTGTGAATTGGTGGTTTTCGATGGGGTTGCGCATAGTCCATAACTACTACGTCTTCCACAACTTCGTCTTCCTTGGAATCTATGGCTTCCTCAGTATTTTGTGGTGCAGATGCCAGCATCGACCGTGCTTGCCTCTTCCATCCCTACACAGTGAGACATCCTTGTCATTCTTCACATGCATTCTCATGCAAATTCTTGAACAATATAAAGATAATTACACTCGATCAAATTAAAAAGCTTGTTTGATTAGTCTATTTCCCCAAAGAGCAATGACGGGCTATATCTGTTACTCTATTAATGTTTGTTGATCCCAAATCGTTGAGAAAAGGCTTTATTGAGTTGTTGAGGATGCACTATCAGTGTTTTGCCTTTTATCAAAGACATAGGGCATGCATAGTCCATTCAAAGTCAAGGATGATGATGATGATTATTGTTAGTTGATTCCAATTAGTTGAAGGAAAAATTGAGATCTATTAGTGTTACAAATTTTATCGAAGACATGCACCATGCATAGAGGCACTTGTAGACCACCTGCCATTGCCATCCTCACTGAGGACATGGTGAAGGAGATGGGCCATGAGTCTTGGTCACCCACCACATCCTACACATTAACTCTACAACAACCACACACCAATCTGAAGGTACACAAAACATGAAGTAAAATTGTTTACCTCTATTTTGGTAGCATGTTGCAAACCCTCTGGCCATGATGATGCCAAAACCTTGTTTCCTGCACGTATTGTCACCATCAGTAATACTATATTTACGCCCAAGGATAATAAGAGAGCACGGAAGTGGCTTAAATATCTTATATTCAACTCGATCCTAAATGGTTGGGAAAAAGTTTTGTTAAGTGCAGAAATAAGAATATATATATTTATATGTCATACATATTAATCTGGTACACCAAAAAGAGGAGAACGCAAGGAGGACATAATAGAGAACAACTTGTTTTATATAACTATGTTCCAGGTTGTTATAGTTACCGAGGAAGCTATATATTTGTATTTATATATATATATATATGCATATGTAAGAGACTTTTAAAAAAGTTAAGGTTGGAGTTTGTATAAGATGATAATCATGATATAAAGATACACCCTCAGTGGAGTAAAATGGTGATGCAGTTATCTGTGTAATATGTCTTGGGACATTTTTGCACATCCTTATTGCTTATTCCTTACGCTTAAGAAGAAACCTCCTCCTTACAATTGATGTGCCACGCGTTCTTATATAATATTAAAAAATAATTCGATAAAACATATTTTTAGGTAGGTCAAGCAGATACTAAATCTAATAATATATTCCAATCATATAATGACACGTCAGTTGTAAGGAGGAGATTCTTCCTTGCATGTAACGAGACAAGTATTTTCTGGAGAGAGAGAGAGAGAGAACCTGAAGTTGAAGTTGCTCCCCTGGTGTCCTTTTTCCAAAGAGCCTCCAAATCCTTTTGCTTCCTAGTGTTTGCACCACCCCAACTCTCATAAGGTTTTTTTCCATCTTTTTCAACCATAAATTTTTCCTCCACAGAGATGGAAAACCTAAGCCTTGATGGAGTTATAATCTTGTAAGATTTCACTGAACCCTGCATCAAACCCTAAAAATCAGACCATATCTCTCAAAAACATTTCTCAAACACTGCATGTAAAACATAACCTAATAATATATTTAATCCCAATACCAACCTTGCTGAGAAGGTGAACTTCCCTGCTGGTCTCCTTATTGGTAACGCCTAGATGCCGGGCATCGCATGCATGCACAGAAAGACACAAAAGTACGATAAGAGCTAGAGAAGACATGACAAGAGTAACTATGGGTATTAGGTTGGAAGTAACTGAATACAATGAACTTTGTGAGTGAAATCTGTGTTGGGTTTGCTAGTATTTGTACTGCTAAAAGGGAAACGTGCATTAAATGCAGGTTTTGTAGGAAATGAAAGAAGTCTTTAAGAGAACATGCAGGTGTTTGGGTGATGAACCTTGAATATGAAATCGAAGATATTGAGGGCCTCCCTTGTCCCCTCCTCTCACTAACTTTCTAATCAATCAAGGGGCATCCGAGGAGAGAGAAAATGTTTTATAGAGCTACGTGGTGAACATATGCATGGAAATCGATATATAACACAGAGAGAAATCATTGAAATATAACAGTATAATTTTTATTTTTTCTTTTTCTTCCAAAGTGTAACCAAAGATGTAATTGACTTGAGAACTGCACTTTGTTGAACAACAAATAGATGATCTAGGAGCTGCCCATGTGCCGATTCAGAACCCCATTCCAACTCTATTCCTTGTGTTCATGCAATATTTTACTACTGCATAACTTATTTGTTGCCTTCACATACTGAATCTTTTCTATGTGAAAAGTGTATGGTACAAATTGGATATCCTTCACCTTGGAAATAGTGGAGTGACTGTAGATTGATTTAATTATGTCCTCTCATGATTTGATATTAATATGTGTAAAATATCATAATTATCATTAAATTCTGACTGAATAACTGTTTTGTCTCTATGGATGTAGAATACCTGAGGTATTTTATGACAAGAATACAATTGGTTTAGGAATTTTTTTCTTTCTTCGAGTTAGTTTTGGTTTGTTCTTATGGAATTCTTATCAATCATCGAACAAAAAGTATACTAATTCATTTTTTTTTCTTTCTTTCTTTTATGCATACTGTCATCATAGATAATATAAATGAGGAGACGATGTACACTGATACATTAAGCATTGCATGCAAGTACATATTCCATTTACTAAAGTGTCAACCTTGAAATAACTTCATTCAAAATTGTTAATAACTCGTATGCGGTGTTACTAAAGACATATTGTTTTCATGTTATGTGGTTAATTTGGACACAGAATAAGAGAGAACGGTTTGTAGAAATGCTAGAACTTGCTGACACCACTGACTGATTATTAGAAATTATTTCAATGATCGAACATTAGTTTTTATATGCAATACTAGCCTGAATTCTCTCTTAGTCGATTGTTGTATTTCTGAACTCAGGTCCTCTGCAGAGGAATGCTAAATCTTCTATCACGCTGCTTGAAACATTAGCCTCAGAGAAATTAGTGGTATTGTAAGTATCTTTTCTTGACCATTTCTACGCTATTTATAGAGAGAACATCTAAACTTTCGAAATGATTTAAGAACATACACAGTAAATATCAATTATTATATGTTATTAAAGGATGAAATGTTTTAAAAGTAATGTTACTATAGCATATAGAGATGATATTAGGATCTGATTATGGCCATGAATAGACAACTTTAAGCAGAAACGACATAATTTAATCACTGTTATTACATAACATTGCATGTATATATCCCATGGCATTCATGCATGTCAGTATAGCTGAATTTTTGTCGCTAAAATCATTTGAATTTCATTAGTATTATTAAATTTTATAGCCAGTTTTTTGAAAAGTAGAGTCGTAGAGAGATTGATTTAGATTTGAAGACTGAATTTAATTTACATGACCCACCAAAATTTAACTGTTTCCTGACTAAATCATAGATCCTATCAGTGTTCAAATCACAAATACTCCAAAGTCTTAGGTGGTAAGTTACTTCAAATGACAATGAAACTTTGTTCAATAGTAAAATTTAGCATATGAGAAATCATACGGTTGAGTTTGCATCGGAAAGAAGTGTGTAATGTATTCCATGAAACATCGGGGTCCTACAGAGGAGTGGGAGGGTAGGGTCTGAAGATAGTGAAAGATTGTGAAGGGAGACAATGGTCCATGGCCAAACCGCCATCTGCACCTCCTCCATGGGACATGAAAGGTTTGGGTACGGCCCACCGAGGCACGCCACTTGGCATGTAGTCCATGTGCCATTGACATGTGAAGTACATAGCCGAGTAAGACAATAGACACCATGTTGGGGTTTGGCTGCCAAGGAGGGATGATCATACCTCCATCATGCAGTCCTCTGTTTCTATTGTTTGTTCCATCTTCATGGAGGTCATGTCCGTTTGGGGCACAAAGGGACAAACTTTGTTCCAGGTCTAATTCAGAGACATTGACCCCAAGGTTGACAAGTAGCTTGAGAGTTCAATTGCATACTGGTACTAGACTCTACTAGTTTTGATTGACAAGAAGCTCCACTTGGTTTGAAGTGATTTCACAATTGGGTTGGTCAAGTAAATTTGATATTTACCACTTGGGGAATCTTAAGAGTTGTTTAGACCAAGTAACTCACTTTAGTCAATAATTCAGGCCTAAAACACGAGTCCAAAGACTTTTTTTGTGGAATTTATGAGTCTCACTTGAAACATATGTAACAAATAAGCATTCTGAGTTATCTTTTAGGCCTCAATTATAAATTTCAATATTATTTTTCTTTTTATAAAATCAATTTTAAGTTTCGTTTGGATACACAGGAGAGAAAAAAAAAAAAAAAGCAGATTATAGTATTAGTTATGGGAGTAAAAAAAAAAATTTGAAAATGATAACAATAATCTTTACTCATGTTTGGTTATATATGAGAAGAAAAAAAATGATAGCATTTTTGTTTGGACATAATAGAGGAAAGAAAATAAAAGAAAAGAAAGGATAACATCTAAATTATTATCATGCCCTTTTAAATAGACTGGAATAATAATTTTATCCCTTTAATTGTTGCTTTTAATTGTTGAGGGCAGATTTGAAATTACTATCTCTTCGTATCCTATTTTTATTTTATTTTATTTTAAACAATTCAAACACAATCTTCACTATTATTATTTTTTTTTCTCTCACAGTCCCTCAATCCATATGTACCCTAAGGCATTTTCTCACATTTAAAGTAAAAAGTTGAGAGTTCAAGTTTTCACGTAAACATTATGTTTTTTTTTTTTGTCCAAAAAAACAAAGAAACTCCAGTTGACGTTAACCAGAAAATAAGATTTACCATTTGATAAAAATAAATTTTTAATTTATTTTTTTAAAAAAAAAATTACCAAACATTAGCCTATTTTCAGCTGTTCTCTTTCTTTATTTTTCCTAAATTGCCCATGTAAATAGCTGTGTTTGCACCCAAAATATATAAACTGAGAAAATGGATCTAGTGTTCGTTCCAAAGACGGATTTTTTGAGATAATATTCATGCCTAATGTAGGTCAAGTGAACTCTAGTGTAGCGTGTGACAAACCAATCTTGTAGTAGACCAATTTTGATTTATGGGTGGAAAAAAAAAAAAAAAAAAAAAATGATTTATGGAAGATATGAGCAAATTGGTCGGTGTCTACTCAGGATTGAGAAAATGGGTGAGAGATGGGACTGGTTAGGTCCACCCGAGCAACTTGAGTCTTTGTCAAAAATAAAAATAAATAAATAAATATAGAAACAATAATAAAAAATATGAATAATAATAATAATTGCTATAAATTAAAGATTTGGAGTGAAATAATAATAATTGCTATAAATTAAATGTAGAAACAAGATAATAAAGAATATGAATACCATTGAAAATCAAATGGAAGATTTGTGTTCTTTAAAAAGTGCTTTGATGCTGGACTTTGTAGTTCTTTATTGGTAAACATAGTGGAACATGTTAACGATGTTGAAACATGCAATAATCGTTATTAACCCAAAAAAAAAAAAAAAAAGGCAATAATTGTCCTTGTTTAATTACTGGTTGTAAAAATTTTCATAAAATTTTATATTATGGCATATAATTTAAAAATAGAGACATTTTTTCATTAAGTTAAACAAATTATTGAAAAATTTGAAGACAAACTTGTGGAACCCATGGCTTTAGCTTCAACGGGTTCTTTGGGATTTGGACTTCGGTTAAGTTGAGGGGTTAATACATTGAGACTAGCAAATGCTAATCTCTTGACCCCAGTGGTATTTGGGGGCATCCAATAGCCAACCTACCCAGAGGTTAGCCAAAAAATATAATTTCAGTACCCCAACCTATGGTACATGATCATAGCCAATTTGCTGACTTCTCCTGGCAAGACTATGGCTTGGCAAAAGTCGACCAACCTTTCTATAGGAAGTCATTACCACTTCTTCCATTGGAAGAAGATTTTTCACTGTCATATTTTCGAAACTCATTAAAATTCCATGATAGGTCGTGAAAACACATTTACGTTTAAAATATATTTTAACACTTAAATCCAGTTTTAATTCGAAAAAATACTGAATTTTACCGTGGTGAAAATTTTTACAACACATTGGAAGTATGCATACATACTTCAAAAATCATCCTATAAGAGTCCAATTACTGGTCCAACACAGTTATGGATCTCGTTCAAATGGTCGACCACCTCTGACACTGTCATGTGGTCTCATTGCATTTTTTCAGCTTCTCCCTGGTAGAAGGGGGACCTGCCAAGACCTGAGCCGACGGTCAACTTCTTAAAGGTGGTCCGGACGAAAGAAAAATTATTACATCTTCCCGCCAGTTACTAAGTTGACATACAAGCAAATATATCAATTTTTTTGTATTAACTTTATTTACGTATCAATTAGTGAGTGTTCGGACAATACAATAATTTCTAGATCATTACGTGAACCTAAAATATTTATGTCAATGGACCATTAGCCGAATGATATAATCTCTCGTACTTCAAAGAGAGTAGATATTAGGTGCTCAAAGAGAATAGATATTGGGTGTGCCTAGCACGTCATGTTACTAATGCATCCAACCAATGACAATGAGTTATTTTTTTAAAAAAGTTGGCCTACCTATTTATAAAATTGTTGATAACGAGATAATATGTTATATTTCATTGGGTGGATATACTAATGACACACTCGATATCTAC
>JAOTQH010000057.1:4183110-4195045 GCA_025631255.1 Cornus kousa | reverse complement strand
ATCATAATTTCCAGTGCAGGCCATTTGAGCGAGCATATCAGGGCACACCCCTCCCATCGGCAATATTACTCCTATAAGCTCAAGCGTTTGGTGAGCTTTTTTTGGCTTTAAACTTGCTTTTATATGGACAAATGCGTACTATATTGGTTGGATATTCTAGTATTTATTATGTAGAATTATATTTACATGGTCTCTTTTGTACCATCTGTTATGAGAATTGGGATTTGGTTATGATTCTTAGCATTGATCCAAAAGTGTTACTTATAGTAGCCAAGCATAATATTAGAATATTAGTGGTGCAGCTCAATATTATATGCAATATTTTGGATATGGTCATGAGCCAGCTATTGAACAAAAAAATTTGTAATCATCTTTTAATGTGTTATACTTGGGTATTAGATCATTTGTTGATATGTGGTACATGTTTGCTTCGTGAATCTAAATTTACAAGCCAAATATATATATATATATATATATAAAAATAAAAAATTGTAATCAGCTTTAATGTGTTATACTTTGATTTTAGATCATTTGTTGATATGTGGTATATGTATGCTTTTGTGACTCTAAATTTACAAGAGAAAAATATATTTATCATTCTTCTCTTATTCTCCTTTATTTGGAAGACAATATAAGAGATTCTATAGAATCTAGAGGAGTTTAGGTCAAAGAAAGAGATGAGTCACATACATTGAGCATCAAGTGGTTGTTGCAAGTAGGAAAAGAATATTGTTATCTTCTTATGTAGCTAATTCATGATTAGCAAATGTCTGAAACTTAATAAGTAGATTATGAAGTTTAAATTTAAAGTTCACTAGTTCTCTTTTGGATGGCCTACTTGAACTCAAGTTTTTTGAGGCCTCTGCTTTGCTCCACATTGCGAAACTGTAAGATTCAAATAAAAAGCAAAGGATGGACACAATGAGTGAAAGTTATGATAGGAACAACTCACCTTTCTTTTCAACTAAATTTGAAAACAGACTGATTTATAAAGTAGCTAATCAAATTCTTACCTCTAAGTGATCTAATTAAGCTTTACCCCTCTGCACTGTATGTTAGAGGAGGCAGCTTGCTCTGTACTTGTCATCCACATCACTCTGCAACTGTGATTGGCAAAACTCATATTGATTAGGAACTTGCCCTATGTTCAATTAATTAAAAACGAAAATTCATGAAAGGTATGACTCTGCTAAGTGGATTATAATATTTATATGCTGCTAGTTATAAATTCTAACCAATTTAGCAAACTTGTCTTGTATGCTTGTTTAGCTTCTCATTATTGTCTCTACTTTCTTTTGCTTTAATTTTCTGTGTCTTCTTTCAAAGAAGCCTTAAAAGTCTCTTCTCTCTCTTGTTGAAAATGGATAGAACAACAAGGGATGATACATAATTGTGGATGGATTTATGTTATATCATTGCTTCCTCCTGAGATTTTGGACTGATAGATATTTCCTCATAAATAAAGACGGTTGTC
Source organism: Cornus kousa (assembly GCA_025631255.1). Lineage (NCBI taxonomy): Eukaryota > Viridiplantae > Streptophyta > Magnoliopsida > Cornales > Cornaceae > Cornus > Cornus kousa. The sequence continues at coordinate 4,193,571 of JAOTQH010000057.1, read as the reverse complement.
ACTTAATTTAGCTTGATATTCCAAGTTGTATGATGCTTGTCCTTCTTTTAATTGTTTCACTTGCTTAATAATGTCTATTTTGTTATTTGCATAGGTCAAATGCTGTAAATCAACGTGCAAGGTGACTGATATCAAGGATCTTTTGGCTTGTCAATACTGTTTTGATAAAGCCTTTGACAAGTTCTATGATATGAATACTGCAACATGGTTGGTGACCTATATTGCTTATGGTGTTTTCTGTTTTTTTTTTTCTGAATTTTTATTTTTATTTTTTACTTCTCAATATTTAGAATACGTAAAATAGGTTTGCCCATTGTTCTCTGAGAATGCTTAAGAAGAGGGCCAGTGTTGTATTTGGACCTTGACAAAAACTACGAGGTTTCTTTGAGCCTGTTGCTCAGTGACATCATAGTGCTTGCCAAAATATTGGTTCTAGTGAAATATCAGTGAAATATTGTATTCCGATTTCAAACCTCTGATAATAAATGTAAATTTTAAAGTATTTTTAAGCCTGATGGTCAGCAACACCATTATTCCTACGTGTGAAAAAAATTGGTTGTAGTTTATAACCTGGCCATTAGAGGTATTGACTGTTCTGATACTATGTTACTTTGTCACTGATGATATTACGAATCTAGTTATGTTCTGGTATATGAAGCCAGTTGAGTTTTCATATAAATATTAGGATTTGATTTTGTATAATTGGTATCACTTTTGAACTGATTGATTTCAAGTTTGATATTTGTAACTTTCAAGAACTAGTTTTGCTCAAAATAATTTTGTTTTATTAGTGTAAAGAAAATGTGATGATGTGAAAGAGATCTTAAGATTACTATTGACTATAGGTGTTAAATCTTCCTTCAATATAAACATGTATGACATTTATATATATATATATATATATCCCTTTATTCTATTCGACTCAACTCAAGAAATCCCAACTTCTTGAGAATTCCTTTATTATTTTATGTGTAATAAAGTGAATATTCGCTTCCAGGAAAGGAGCTGCACTTTCAATCATCTGGGGTTCTATATGCTGCGAGGACCACTTTGCTTGGTAAGTACTGTAACTTCATCTTTCTTTCGTATCTCGAGTATACCAAATAACAGATCTAGCTATGGTCTGTTAATTTTGCAGGCACAGGATGAATTGTTTAAATGCAGGCGTGGAAGATAGTGCATATATTGTCAAGAAGCATACCCAGAATGACAAGTGTGTTGAGATCAGTGACTTCATCTTCTAATGTGATCATGGAGGCTCCTTTGCTTTTTCGCGTGCCGTTATACTTCCATATTCTGGTTGTGATTGAAGAATTATTGATCGAAGAAATTTCAAATCCGGTCGGCATTCAAGGGATTCAGTTTGTCAATTGTATCTCGGTAAATGAAGTTAATATGTTTAAGAATCACATGTAGTAGTAGTAAACGAAGTGAGGAAAAGGGTCCTAATTTTCAATGCAACATAGTTTTTGGTATATGCTCAATACTGTCTCTTAACATTATATTTGTGTGTGCTGTGTTGTAATGCAGACCAAATACTAATGAAGTGTTTGTAGTTGTTAAAGATGTACTGGTATTTAAAAGTTGGGATGAAATACAAATACTTTCATGCTACATTGGGAGCACTGAATTTGTGTCTTGAAATAAAAATTGGAAATTATTTAATTTAAACTTTAAATTTCTTTCCTTCCAATTCCAATTATAAGGAATGCTGATTCAGTGTTTTTAGGCGTACCATCTATAGATTTTATCTCTATGTGCAATTATTCAAAAGTACCAAATTTAAACTTTTGTTAAAAGCTTTATAACCGCTGCTAAGGATTGTAGACTAGCCCGGTCGAAGAGTTGGACGTTTTACAAATTAGAGTACTGGCATTGATTTAGCCCAATTGAAGAGTTAGATATTCTACAAATTAGAGTACTGGGCTAGACTAAATTAGAGTACTGGCATTAGTCTAGCCCGATTGAAGAGTTAGATGCTCTTCCAATTGTACTGAGTAATGCCCTACAAAAGTTATATATTCAAGTAGTACATTTTTGTGTCATCAATCACAATTATAAATGAATTTTCACAGTAGAACACGCTATAGCTTTGTTGAATTGTTTAAAAGTGATGGGTTTCATAAAGTGCAATATGGACTAATGCGTTGATCGGTAGGAAATAAAAAAATTGAGTAGAAGGGAAAGAAGAAAGAATGTATGAGACATTCTTAGGGAAGAAATTGTGTAATTCTTCCTTTTTGTCCGGTTGGATAAAAGATATAGGAAGAATGAAAAGAAAAAGTTTTAATTGTTTTTACCATTATATTTAATAATATTTATAATATTGTAATATATCAAGAATAGTACTGTAATTTAAAACTTATATAATTTATGTTATTGCTGAGATGTTTTAACATAAAAATCTCAGTCCACCAAATGCTGAGAAGTCTTTACATAAAAATCTCATTGCTAGGTCAACTGGATGTCCACATATACTGATTAATTACTTCTTCTGCGAGTCTCCTCACAGGATAGTCTAGAATGCATTCTTGAATTACACAACTCTGCTAAACTAATCCCAAGAAAAAAGCTTTTGTCTTCCAATTAATTAATAAATTTATTAATTAATTATTATGTTTTTTAATGAACAACCCAGTGCTGGTTGTTTTGGGGCCGTTGATTTGCTTGTAATTGGGCCTCCTATAGTCCTTGGGCCCAGGTAATGAGCTCCGTCTTTCATCTGCTTCACACGCACAATTCACCGCCTTCTTTAGTTTCCTCTTGGGCAATGGTTTTGTTTCATCTGTTCTAACTTCAGATCCTTTTGTAGTTATTGCTCCGAATTACTTCTCAGGTAATTGAATTCCTATTTTGTCAAGCTTCAATTGAATTAGGGTTTGCTTTTTATGCAGCCACACCGGTTTTGTTAGTGTAATTGAATTCCTACTTTCAATTAGGGCTTTGTTTTTTATGCAGCCACAGCTATATACATCTATGTATGTATAAATTCGTAATTCGTGCAATATAGGGTTTTATTAGTGTGATTATCGCCAAATCTGAAACTATCCAACTATGGGAGGTCACGGTGGTCTCAACATTCTTCCTCAGAAGCGATGGAACGTCTACAACTTCGATAACAGAGAGAAAGTCCGCAAAGACGAAGAAGCCGCCGCCAAAGAAGAGCAGCTCAAGCGTGAGCAGTCTCGAAAGCGAGACGCCGAGTTTCGTCTCGAGCAGCTCCGACAAGCCCGCGGCTTGCCCGCTTTAGCTCAAGCCGATGCAGAATCGGATGAATTGGAATCGAAATCGGAACCCAAATTGGAATCGAAATCAGAACCCAAATTGGAATCGAAATCGAACCACATCAATCTGTTCGAAGGTATCAAGATCTTTGATCCAGTTACAGTTGGTGTTGAAGGTGAAGAAGATGATAAGAGAGGGGCTTTTAAGAAGATGAAGATGATGAAGAAGAAGGAGGAGGCACCTAAGGTTGTGTTGCCGGAGGATGAGAAGTATAGATTAGGGTATGGAGTTGCCGGGAAAGGCGTGAAATTGCCGTGGTATCTATTGAAGCCGAGTGATGATTCGAATGCTGAGAGTGGTAGAGATGATTATACATTTAGAAAGGGGAAGGAAGAGGGCAAGAGTAGTAGCGGGAAGAAAACATTGGAGGAGATGAGGGAAGAAAGGTTGAGGAGAGAGAGGCGAGAGAAGGGTAGGGAACGAGCTTTGGTACTAGAGAAGAGCCGAAGAGATGGAGCAGTCTCAAGGGACAGAGGGTCTTCTAGGAGGTAATTAGTATTGTTTTGCATTTGTGCTTATTTCATTGTGGGTATTTGTAGTTGTATACTGCACTTTGAATGTCTTTACAATATGTGTTTTTGATGTATGTTTTGATTCTGAAACAAGAGTTTGGTGAGGAAGAAAATTTCGTATTTTGACACAATATTAAATCTCATGATGTTTTTTTTTTCTTATATGGTGGTGGTTTTCTTTTGATCCATGACTTGGTTTTGGATACAAACTATGTTTGCACTAGGGTACTTGGCTTGTAACCCATTATTATAGGACATTGACAGTTTTAAACATTTAAGGGTCTCTGGTGCAAAGAAAGGAAACTAAATTTTTAGTGTGTCTAGTGTAGAGGACAACTGCCTATTTCTAGTGAATATCTGGCATTGAAGCGATCACAAGCATAAGGCAATGCTGTGAGTGACTGTTGCGTTTAAGAGTCACCCCTAACAATAGTAAAGGACATTAGAAGAGTGGTGCCTGCATAATTTAAAAACATGGAGCAAGCAAAGCTCTTTCTAGTTCAAATGATGCAAGTTCTTAGGGACAAAAAATAAAAAAAGACAATCAAGCAAACTTATGCCCTGAGACATTATGGTTCTCCTTGGGTATTTTCTATAAAAAATAGAGAAAAGCCTCTCTAACCAATAGAATTATATATTATCTTTTTCTACTATATAGGGAGAATACCGTCTCTAATTCTCAACAGAATCCTCAAAAACAGAAAATTGGGAAGTGAGTAGAGGAAATGGTTGCAGAATAGGAACAACTTCAATGAAGAAGGTGAAAATGACGTTTGATATACTTGAGATTATGAAACATACTTCAACCATCTACGTATCCAAAGCTTACGTTTATCGTCAGGACACCTGAGTAACCTAGAAATCCAACTTTTATTTTGCTTTTAGAGAAACTTAATCCCCGAATTTCATGAAACCAGCAGATGATTGTGTGGTGATGGTTGATGAAGTCACATTAAAAATTTGTATGTTTCCTCTCAAAGTGCCCCCCTCTGGAAATCAAAACACATCAAACTTTGGTTTCAAGCAAACGCAGTTGGCAGATGGATTGCTAGAAAATAAATAATGGTCATTTACTTTTCAGGAGGATATCTAGATCCCCCATTTCCTATGCCTGTCAATGCATGTCAAGCTTGAGGTGTTTTATTTTTATTTTTCCCGTTACCATGTAAAGATAAAGAGTATCCCCTTACCCATGTAAAGATGAAAAGTATGATGTATTGATATAAATCTCTTGAACTAATGTTAAATGAGTATGACAATCATGCATGAATTTTGGTTTTCAATGTATGCACTGGTTATCAGATTGGTGGTGTTGACAAAAATTACACATAGCTGGGGAGAGTTAATTCATTATGCAATGGGTTTTTGATCACTTGAGAAAATACTGCTTCAGTAGCATTTGCATGCATGATGTTCGAAAAACCATCTTTTACTTTTTAATAAACTAGTACTCCATTTCACATGTAATGCTTACCATAGATTGAGGGGTTTGCAGGGCTAAGAACTTGAGGGCCATTGGCTTGTCAAGGTATGAAATATGTTACATAAGACTTAAAGACTTGGATAAATATGTATAATATAGGTATGATGTATCGAAACCTTGGACTTGTCAAATCCAAGAATACGGGGACATAGCTAAATATATATGTTTTGAATATTGTCTCTCTTACCTCTTTTTTTTTGTAGGGGTAAATGGTGTTTTTATGTAAATATGTGTTCAATATGAGTAGTTCACTCTTTTTTAAGCAGGAATACCACATTGAATTTTGAATGTCCTTTTTCTGAAGTTATGAATACTTAGTACTAATGATGTTTAGGAGTTGACAATGATTATATATTATTATATTGCTTCCCCAAAAATTTTCGAAGACTCAGGCTTGTGCACCTTATCTTGAAGTTTTAACATGGAAGCATTTAAACAAGAATTTAATTACAGCTTCTGAGTTCACTTTACATGTTTTGGGCATGAAGATCACTTTACATGTTTTGGGCATGAAGACAGTTTGTAGACCTTTTCTTTCATTCAAGTAGTATCATCTCACTTTACATGGTATGCTTGACTATTGTCCTGCATATTCATTGGGACACTTTAACCTATCCGCATGTGTTACTTTGTTTCAATAGATGTGTATTTCTAAGAAGATTCTAGAACATTTGGATCTTGCATTGAGCTTGTTCCGTTCTTGCTTCTTACCTTTTCCTACAATATCCATATAATTCAGACCTGAGCGAATTAATTAATAACCAGCTCATCTAAAAAAAAATTACTTTTTGACATGCAACTAGTACAATTCAGTGCTGTTTGGAAAACGGGTAATGTCATCAAATTATGGGTTGTTTGAGGAATTGCTTAATGTAGGCTGACAAGTGAAACAGGCTGAATCGAGCAGATATACGGATTTGCTGTGATTAGAAAGTTCATAACTGGCTTTGTCCTTTCCTTTCAACTTTGCAAATGGTAACAATATTGTATTATTAAATTTTTATTTATCTTTTTGTTGCTTTTATAGGGGGCTTGAGCGGAAGTGAACTGGCTTTGTAGAAACATGCATACTTTTGTATAAGGTTTGTTATGATTTTATATGTGGGTATGCTTGAGACTGTTGCCTTTATATTCATTTTTCTCTCTACATCAGCTCTTGAGCTCTGAATTTTAGAAAATATACTAGATGTATAATTTAATTGCATCCGTATCCATCTTCTACTTGGAAAATGTATAAATATTTCCCTGCACAGCTTATTAATATGTAAGGAAAAATGTGATCGAGTACTGCTTAAATGGTGCGAGAATTTTTGTATATAATTGCACTCTTTGTTGGGTTATTTTGTATATTTATTGTTCGGGAAGAAGTAGTTGGTTTATAATTAGAACAAGTCTAGGAGTTTTCTGCCAATGATGGAGGGTTTTGTAGTAACTGCTGTAATGTTCGAGCTGTCTATTGGTGGTGTTCATTCACTTTAGACCCTGAGTTTGAATCAACTAATGTGTTAGAATACCATCATTTTCAAAAATTGTTTGTATGTATTGTGTACAGTTAATGCTGGGTTTAATATATGATTTGAACTGAGGTCCATTGGATCATATTAGTTGATTAAGTAAACAAATCTGAGTTAAGACAGAATTTCTAGACAGGATCTGATCGGTGTACTGGGTTGGAACAATTCCGGGTTAGTTTGTTAGTATTGTAAATATGGTCGTGAACTTTACTCTAAATAGTGTTCCTTTATCAATCATAGGGAGTCTAATAGTCTGAAAATATCGATCTTTTAATGCCTAATTTTATAATAATAGGGAGTCCAATAATCGAAAAAATATCTATTTTTTGTGAGTAGCGGATGACATCCAATCCAGTTGTCCAACTTTTATACTTCAAATCATCATCATTATTATTACTATTATTATTATTAAATTTTAATTTAATTTAATTTAATTTTATTATTATCAATATTAATACAAGCTTGAGTTTTGGTGGCTAAACCAAATAAGCTTAAATAATGAACCTGAATTTCAATCAGGAGATGATTTCTTTTTTAAGATAGTACTTGTACTTGAGCCAAGTCATTGTAAGTTTTTAATTCTAGAGACTATTAATTTTGGAAAAGTTGGAATTCACAAAACGAAGACTAATTTGAGTTGCTAGAAACAAAATGTAATATATAAATAAATAATTTGAGTAAAAAATAGCATATACATAAGCTAGAATGCATTGAATCGGAATATCATTTACATACATCATTAACAGAGGCATACCTAACCTATAAAAAAGATATGAAACTTACGGCGTGCTTATGAAGATTTGCATGCATCATCCGAGAAAAACAAAAATTAAATATTTTTTAATTAATGAACACAGAGCATATGATGGGTTTAGTAATAATGAGATTATAATTGAAACTATAAATTCTTAATATAACCCTCTTTTTTTGGAAATTTTATTGTCAAAATAGTGGATGATTTGACTCAATTGTGATAATGACTATGATTTGGGAATAAATATTAGATGAGACTCATCTCATCCAACAGCTGTATTCTAAAATAAATGATTCATGTAATCATACATACACTTGCGCACGAAAATATATATACACTAATATATATGTATATATAACTATTTAACTAATTAGATTTGATTGGTTCCATGTCTGCCCTGCTAGTAGGAGGCATTTACCAGATGTCATTGAGAAACACCAAAGCATTTCCATTGTAAATCTTTATTCTGTTTAAGGCAACAAAATATCAATTTCTCCATAACTAGACAGTTTGATCAACAAACTTTATAATCTTCTAATAAACCCTCTGATTCCAATCTTATCTTCAAATTAATATAACCTAATGAGGCATTACTTAAATGACCAATGAGAAAATGAAGCCCACCAAAGCATTCAAACATAAGAAAAGGTCGATATTGGTGGCCATAACATGCCAAAACCGCCATACAACCAACAACATTAACCTATTGCTTTTTAATGTAAACCATAATGTCCACCCAAGTAAAAAATAAAAAAATGGAGATGACATGATGTTGATGTCATTAAATATGATGACATCGTCATGATGTTATTTTCTATTCATTCTGTTGGAATCTCGGACTTGTATTATAATTTTAGGAAAATATCTTTATTGAGTGTTAGGAAAATCTCTTTGTTGAGTGTTGGGTTGAACTACAATAATGTATAATTTGGTATGAAATATGATCTTCTCAGACCTGTATTATAACTTTAGGAAGATATCTTTGTTGAGTGTTGAGTTGAACTACAGTAATGTATAATTTGGTATGAAATATGATCTTCCCTTCTATATTTTTATGAGTTGTGGGATGTGTACACGCACACTCTGATTCAATAAAATTTGAAGTCTCTTATGTATCAAAACGATACTAATTTGATAGTTCAATAAAATTTGAAGTCCACGATATTATTTTGGTAAATGATTGAATTCTGATACTGAAAGACGATTCAGATTCTTATATAATTAATTATATCAAAGAATGTGAAAGTGACGTACTAATTAATTACAAAATTGTAATGATGGCTAGCACAAAGTCGAACTTAGTTTTTAATTAGAAATATTATATTGTAACGTCTGAACTATTATATTTGTTGGACTACAATTAATTATGATAAACTTAGGACAATAATGCCGAGACAAGTATATGGTATATGTTGTTGGTGAAGAGAAGACCAAGCTTATCATCATCATCTTTAAGATATATATATATATAGAGAGAGAGAGAGAGAGAGACAGAGAGAGAGAGAGAGAGAAATTGTGATGAATAAAATATATGAAAGAATGCAAGTGAGTTCAACTGGAATAAGATTGTGAAATTGTAACGAGTGGAGAAAAGAAAAGGTAAGACTGAGATTTTATAATCACAATATGAGTGGAGGATAGAAATATATATATATATATATATATATATATATTGTAATGAGAGAAGAAAAAACCAAATATGGAGAATAAAAGATAAAAGGGTTAATTGTTAGAAAGTTAAGCTAGAATATTGTGATTTCCTCCGTACATGCATAGTCTTACATAATGTTGAAGATAAAACGGAAGCGATTATAAATTTTCTAGATCTTAACCACGTGATTTTCATCAAATCAAGAAGTATGAAAAAAGATATCTCATACGTTTTAGACGATTGATTAATCGTCAACACTTTGAGAATAGTAGTAAATTGAATTGCTTCTCCTTTAGCCTTAAACACCAGTAAACATTCACCTCTATATCCCTGAAATACACAATTTTGTGAAACCTGATATCTTTCACTCTCGATTATTCTGTATTCGGTAGGTAGAGCGTGAATAACCGAAAAATCAACCTGAGAGATATATCACGTAAAAAGATGGGGCTAGAGATGAAGATCAAAAGAGATTCTTATCCTAACTCAACTCTATTCTATCTAATTAATTACAATAAGCACCACAATAATATTGTAATGCACTCTAGAATTCAGAAATTACAATAAGGCATTGTCATACTAAATAACTACATATAAGTCCCTTCATTACCGAATATCCGTAAGTAGCCCCAAAGAAAATAAATACTGTCCCACCTAAGGCATGCTTACTTCTTATATTCCTTGAGTAATCAATTTAATCCTTATAATCACTTAAATTCTTTTGTAAAAGAATTTTTTAAAATAAATATTTTTCTCAATAAATAATAGAAATATAATTTAGTAAACATTTTACTAAAATGTCCCGGCCAGGTTTCAATGATCAAACTTATTAAATTACACCAAGGGGATATTCTAACTCTTATAGAGTATTGATTCCATGTTGAGCATTTGTGTTCCCAGAGCTCCAACATTAGCTGCCCAAGATACTATAGTATTGACCTTAAAAGATTTCACATGTTGGTAAATCAAAGTGACCGATATTGAAACTTAAGTCCACCAAACCTCTCAGGATTTAGAACTTAATGTATTTAGTAGATCACACTAAAATAATAACAGTAATTTGTATGGTGTGATCTTACGGTTATCCAGTTCAATGTACTCCAAGTACACTAACACACTGCCTTAGAGTCCATTACCCCAATGGTCTAGACAAATCATCCTATCTTATAGAAGTCAAGTGTGTTATTGTAATGACCCGGATTTTCACGGGTAAATTTTTTTCGTTGTCTTTTCCCTTCTGGGTTTGGTTTCTCTTGGCTTAG
>JAOTQH010000057.1:4157026-4171982 GCA_025631255.1 Cornus kousa | reverse complement strand
AGGGATTTTTTTATTTTTTTATTATTATTATTTTTTTTTGTAACCGTTTGATAGGAATGATGATGGTCAAACCGAAAGAAAGAAAAGTCAATAATCTATCCATCGTACACGAGTCCCTTTCATATTTATTTTAAGTGCCAGCTGCTTGGGATCACCAAATATTTTGCTAATTTATATTATATATTTATACACACACATACACACATATAAATATATAATAGATATATTTCATAGCAAACATTTGGTCGTTCACTCGTTCTCACAAACGTTGCTAACAAATTGTGGGTTCATTTTGTTAAAATTGTATAAAGAACAATATGCACATATATATATATGTCTAACAAGTCTCTACCTAATGTATGGTGCACCTAAAAAATACGTCGTGTCTCAACCTCTCATCAATTAAATACATACCACTAGTCGTATCAACTTTAGATGATAACAACTTATGCTAATCATCATGTTTTTTATGCTAATTATAGTGTGTGTGTGTGTGTGTATATATATATATATGTATATAAAATCAAATATGGATCTCCAGCACCCCCATAACTTTAGGTTGTTCAGCTAATATTCTTCATTACAGGACATAACACAATATGCAATCATAGTAAAAATACAAATGTTTTATTTCTGCATATTGCAATCTCAAGTAAAATACACACAATACATAAACAGAGATACGACTATACGAATATATGCACTACATATCTTAATCCAATGATGAGCAACAGTAAGTAAATGGCTATGTTTTCCCTATAAAACAGCTCAACACTAGAACAATTTACATATTCACTGGTATCTTCCGAACAATCAACAATTTACTCATATACTTGTATGTACTTTCTCATGTTAATACCTGACTATGCTTCAAGTTAACTCAGTAGATGTTACCAACTTATACCATACATCAATTTACCGCGCAAAAAAAAAAAAAAAAAACCTCTGATACAGCAAACCTAAGAATTTGTTTTCTTAGATTTGGTGAATAGAAAAAAATCTATATTCTCAGACATACATATAAACGAATATATGTACCACATCTCTTAATAGATGTGCAACAGTAAGCCAATGGTTATGATTTCCCTATTAACAACAATTTATACATTCACCCGTATTTTTTGAACAATTTATACATCTATTTGTATATATTTTTACCGTGTTCATATGTGACTATGCTTTAACTCAGTAGATGTTAGCAACTTAAAGCATACATGCATCAATTTACCAGGAAAAAAAAAAAACAAAAAACCTACCTAAGTCCACTTTAAACCTTTGCAAGCTGTCTTTAGACTCACTCCATGCCATGCATGTGAACCTATTGTTTGGTGCTAGGACTAGACTGTGGAGATGAGGCATTAAGATGATATGAATATCATAGATAGCAGTAGAAATGTATGATAATATATGTTACTTTCTCACGGTAGTCCTATGTAACTTTTTACTTTTCTATTGAATGGAAAAGACTTGTTCGATTTCCAAACATATGATCTGCAATATCATGTATGACAAGACAAAAGTCACTGCCATCTGTGAGCTTTGTATGAATCTAGATGCATGTCACTCATGTCATCAATGATCGAGCCATAAATAAGTGTTTCTTCACCTCTTGGTCATTTCCTGTCCAACAGTATAAATTTCAGAGGCACTTAATTAACTAAAAGCCCCACCTTCCCATGCTCCAGTGGGGCAATATAAGGTGAATTATTGGGATCCAAGGCTTTTCAACTTACTTTCTTAAATGTGGTCATTGAAAAACAGAATTTTCAGCTGAGCCTACCAATGGATATTAGCCCAAATGGTATGATCTTTACTTCCCAAAGGAGAAATTGAGCATTCGAGCCCTGTTAGGGGCAATATTGTGGATGTGTGTTCGCATGACAAAAAAAAAAAAACCTTCAGCTGAGCCAGGGTTATGATCAATGTGGCAAGTTGAGAAATTGAGAAAGAATGAGAGAATTTCAAAATGATCTCAATAAAAGAACTCATGACCAAAGGGCTTGTAGCCCAATGGTATAAACTCTCTTCCTCAAATGGGGAGGTTGAGGGTTTAAGCAGTGACGGACTCAAGAATTTTTTTGAGGGGGCATCATAGAAGAATAAAAAAAAAATTTGTAGACAAATTTGAAAAAAAGTGTAGTAGGCCATTTAAAAAATTGAGTGGGGGCATTTTTGAAATTTTAACTAAAACTTTGGTAATAATATAAATTAGAAAAAATCTAGTGGAGAAATTAGTGAGGTAAAAATGTGAAGGGGGGTATTTTTAAAAATTGATTTTTGAAAATTTAATTAAAATTATAGGTAATAATGTAAATTAGAAAAAATCCAGTGGGGGCATCCGTCCTCATTAATCCTAAACTGAATCCGTGCCTGGGTTCAAGTCCCACTAGGTACATACGAACGTGGGTAATGGGACGGGTTTGCTTTAACTTCCAAAAACAAAAATAAATAAAAGAACTCATGGCACTTATCGGGCATAGATCAAATTATAAGACCAGTGAAGGATTGGAAGATTAGAAATTAAATATATTCACATACACACACATATGTAGATTTTGCATCACATACTGTGTTCTAAATCCTGATTTTAGCTACTAACTTACTAGCATGTTCTGTGGATCAATATGCCATGCTAGAACATATATATAGAATCAGATCATATTATATCAAGAGACAATTCAAGCAATATATTTTATGGTGGATATTTTTAAGAGCTACTTCAAAGACACGCGTCTAAATTTTCTAACATCCATCCAACTTCCAACATGAACATATTTTTAGTTTCATGATGGCGTGTGTTTCTTGTGTGCATGCGAATGAAACAATCAATATAAATTAATAGGAGGCTCCATATAAATAACGAAACATAACATGAATTCAACTAAAATTGAGAAGGCCAGTAAATAAAACATCATTGAGTACTGAACTATCATAATAACTTTAGATCTTAGGCACCCTAACTGTTGAAGTTGTCCAAGTATATAAAACTTTCCCTAAACAAATAAGAGTCCTGCCGAATTAGGCCCAAGCCGACAGACACAAGGTGGGTGTGTCATCGGTCTGGGCCAAATTCGGCCTAGAAATATGTTCGAACAAACAATGTGATAGGCGATGAAGTTGGTGTTTCAAGACTACTCCAAACGAATAACCAAGTATTGCCTATCAATTTTAAAACACGGTCGATTAATTAATTATATACATATATATACTTCTATCAGGGCATTTAAAGTTTGAACATGTCATTTGTGTGGAATAATCCACCAAAAGGAGCTATAATAACAATCAACAGTTAAAACCAAATGTTGTCTTATAGAAACAAATGCACTAGTTCAAACATTATGCAAAACCCACCAAAATAACTTGTCTATAACAGATGCTCAGTCTTCCCCTCAAAAAAGAAGGAAATCAAAATTTTATTTTTGAAAAAATAAAATAAAGAAATTAAAAAAACATGTGAGAACTAGTTTGCATCTTACCTCATCATGATATGTCAAATTTGCATGGCAAAAGAAAAAAGTACAGATGGGGCATTAGATGAACCAGGCCGCTCACTCAAAAGCTTTGCTCATGATCGGCTCAGAGGTTCATTCAAGGTTAATTTGTGAGATTAACAAGACAGTCCTGACCACACATTGAAGCTCATTATCTATCATACTCGTCTTAAACTTGGCTAAATAAGCTAATGAACCATTCTACTCAAGCTCAAATCGAGATCAACTCGAGTACAACTAAAGTTGTTTTATACGAGAGTAAAAATTGAGCTTCATTGTGAATCTTATTAAGTTTTTTAGCCATGCAACCCACTAGTTGAGTGCTATACAACCAAGGTTTTAAGGAAGCAAAAAAGATGTTCTATATCCTATATATTCGACAGAAATCCAAAAAACGGTAGTTTTCATCAGAAATAATAAAGAATATTAGCCAGATAAGAATTCATGTAGCGGACCCAAATAGGTGAAAAACGGTTTTGTTGAGTTGAGTACATTATTAAAGAGCACCAAAGGGGCTGCAACCTATATATGCAATGAGATAATGACTATACCCTCATATATCCCAAAAACTATCAACAGAGATGATTCCAATAAAATAAGGGCCTCGGCAGGAAATAGTTCACCCCCAAATAAGTGTCTCGACCCCATCAAAAGAACAGCTATTTCTCTCCCACAAAATAATAACCCCAAGCAAAATGGAGATGCTTGCCAAATAACAATAATGCACCTACTCATCCACAACCCTCTTCAATTTCCCAATGCCTCAGCAGTTAAGTTATGGATAATTCACAGCACCCAAAAGGGGAGGGAAAAAAAAAAAAAAATCCCATAGGGACTACATAATGCATCAGTGGATGGTTCACAAATACACAACTCTCTTTCACATGAAAAACCAATTAACAGTAATTTGCTCTTCCTTTCTCAATAATTTAAATCTTCCCTGGCATACCTTCCCAACCCCCCCAAAAAAAAAAACACATTGGGGGAGGCAGGGTTTGAATTGTCTAATCGTCTTTCAAGAAAAGCCGGTTGGTTCTCACCTCGCAATACCTTGTAGAAGGACCAAAGCTCAAGTTTGCCACACCTTGTGGCATTCTGCCTCAAGGAGTCCTCACCCAACTCACTATGTTGATCGAGTGCATTACACTACAAGAGGAGAAATAATGTAACACATCTCCCAATCCCATACTGCCTTAATAACGTCCGTGTACCATTCCAAGCCACCCTCCAAAACTCATATAAACATAAGATTGTGGAGTACTAAATTTGTTCATATACACACCTAGTGATATATAAACAGATTATCTAATCGAAAAGTTCAAAAAATACCTTAATTTAACAGTTAACACCGCGTCTTATTGAAGGAATTGAGAGGAGGGAGGGAACTAAAGGCTATAGCCTAGTGGTATTTTCTCACATTCCAAATTAAAGTAAAAGGTCGAGGGTTTGTGTATGTACAAGGACAAGATGGGCATGTAAGTTTCTTGCCAAGATGAATAGATTAAAAAAAAGGAAAGAAAGAAGGGAAAACAAATAAAAACTTAACCCTCTAAGCATTTTTTCTTTACCTTCCAAAAAGGATAGTAAACAAAAGGGAATTACAAGAGAGTTGGTAGTAACCTATTTGGCCCTACTTTTTATTACAAATGAAATCTTGTTTTGTTTTATCACTAGTTAAATGGATAATCATTTTTCCCATCTCCAATGTCTTACCCAAAAATGAAGGTTTAGCACTGTCCATTCTTTTCTCTCCCAATCGTGCATTTGTAGCAGCTACAAGGGAACGGAAATGAGATGATAACATCAACAATGAGAGGAAAAAAAAAAAGGAAATTGGGAGAATTATGTTAACCTCTCATTGTGTTTGGATAAATAAGAAGGGAAAAAAAATGATAAGATAGTAGTCGCCCCTTCATAGTGTTTGAAAAATATAATAGAGAAAAATAATTTGAAATGATTATTTTATTTTGTGAGTGATAAGGAATGAGCAAAGGAATTCACTTGTTATATAAAACAGTGATCAATGATCACCAACTCTCATATCTTTTCCTTCTATTTCCTCCCAATTTGTTAAAAAATGGAGAAAACATTGTTTATAGGTTAGGTTATTCTTCATTTTTCCTAATCCCCCATTTTTCTTTTCCTTCTCTTTCCTTTTAATTCTTCAATCCAAACACGCTCTACATTTATGAAAGAAAACAATACTCCACGTCACAATTATGTATCTCGAAAACAATTACTAATCGAAAACAGTCTTCAACAGAAGATAGGGTTGAAATAAAACTATGCAAATGAAAAAGTTCATACCGAAACCTGAATGCAGAGGGGTTGATATCTTGAAATGCAACAACCTTCTCATCCTGCACGACTGAACTTCTATCAATAAAAGAAACACAATAATGAAGCAACATAAGAAATTTCACAGATATATACAGAAATATAAATCAATATATATAGAGAGAGAGAGAGAGAGGGAAACATAGATCGAAGATCAAATCCCCACCATTGCACGACGATCAAACCCCCGCCATTTTTTACTTTTTTTATTCAAATCTTCGGCGATGTGCCGTAATTTTTTAGTAGTATTACAAGGAATTGTTTGTACACAAATAAAGTAAGTAAATAAAATTTTAATAAAATATATGGTAAATTTAAAAGGTTTAATGGTTTTGGGGAATTCCCCAACCCCCCCCCCCCCCCACAAATTATCCTTTTAATTATTTATTTATTTTTTAATAGATTTCATTTACGCAAACTACGGAATGCAGTATAGTGGATTTGTATGATATTTTGAATAATAAGCTTTGAAATAGTTGAGGGTTTAAATTTTATTTAAAAAAAATGGACAAATAAATTCGGGTTTTCAATTCCATATGAAGAAGTTACAATAAATAAACTTTGATTGAAGGGGAAAAGCTCAGAAACAATTGAAATATTAATTAATCAATCATAAAATCTATTTTGCACTACATGTATTTATAATAATAATAATAAATGAAATAAAATTAACTGCCTTAAAAAACATAAAAAGAAACCCAAATGGCACTATATTTTCAAATTACAAATATTAATAATAATAATAAAATAATGAGAGAGAGAGGGAAAAAAAAAGAAAAAAAAAAGAGACATAATCTAATCAAAACAAATAGAGGGAAAAAAAACAAAACACAGAAGAATTCAAATCTATCTGAACTTCGAACAAAAATTTCAATGATTTCATATTAGACTAAAAATTGCGATTTTGAAAGCTCTAAACAATTAAATTTGGCAAAAAAAGGCCTTAGTTATCAACTAAGGTAGTACTGCCGAGTGTGGTTTGTTTATGAGATCATTCAATTGAATTTGAGTCTACTTGGGCGAAAACAAGTTTATTCATTGAAAAATTTATTAGCATGTCTGTTTGAATTGTTGGCGGTCCAAGAAATCATATAAGTTTCGAAACCCATTCTACATTAGTATGTTCCTAAACACGATCAATAATTTATTACCAGTGTTTTTTTTCTCTCATAAAGTTAACCAAAACACAAATTGAGATTAATGTTATCGTACCATTTATTTTTCTTTATTTCATGATTAATGTTATCCCATCCTTTATTCTCCCTTGGTGCCCAAGTGAGGCATTTTGGATGCAACACCGAGCAATGCAAATTTATAAACATGTTCAAATCCCAACATTATTGAGAAAATAAGATAAGTGTACTCGGGTAATATAAAAATATTTATCGACTATCTATAGATGCACGGAGCCGGCGAGTGCCGGGAGCACATGCCCCTGGCCAGGCCCTACCTAATAGAAAATATGATTATTTTTAAATTTATTTTTATATTTATAAGAAAATTTTTATACAATAATACCCCTAAAATTTTTAATTTCTAAAATTATATCCTAAATTTTTCTTTGTTTTCTTATGCTCCCAAAATTCCTTTAATTTCCTTAAAAGTAACACATTTTGCTCCATTTTACAAACGGGGACGGAGACCGCAACCGGGTTCCCGTTCCCATTCATCGACGCACCTCAAAGTCTCGAACACTGTCTCGTAGTTTCACCTTCCCTCACCATGTGGCTCAAGCTCGACCCATGTCGCCACAAACCTTAAACCCCTTCTTCTAATGCGTTCTTCAATCCTCAAAACCCTAACTTTCTCATCTCTTCTCCACAGAATCACCCGTCTCAATCCCTCCCCAATCACTCAATTCAACTCCAATCCATTACGAACCATGAGCTCCGTGTCGCCTCAGCGCATGTTTCAGCTCAGGCTCGACCCACTCACCGGTAACTCGGAATGGGTCGTCATCGAAGAAGAAGAAGACCCAGTTGCAGAGAATGCTCCGAAACCTCTCTTAGCCACGACTTCGTACCTCGACATGCTTAATGACTCTCGCAGGAACAGAGCCTTCCGTGAAGCCATAGACAAGACCATAACCAAACCTTGTCATGTTCTCGATATTGGGTACTCATTACATGTCTCAAATTGTTCATCTTTACTTCAGTACTCATAGTCGTTTGTTGTTAATACGTGTGTGTGATTTTGGAGTTGTATTTTTTATTTTTTTGGTCTAATTATTGCTTTAACCAACATTGGGATTGTGGTTAACAGACTCTCTGTACTTGAGATAAATCAAGAATCAAAATTTAGAACTTGTTTAGCTAATTCACAATGATTACACCCAAAATTAAATAAATGAAGGGTAAAATTAAATATTAATGAAGTTAAACTATCTAATTGGTAAAATAAAGAATCCAAATTTCAAACTTGTTTAGCTGATTCACAATGACTGCACCCAAAATTAATTAAATGAAGGGTAAAATTAAATATTAATGAAGTTAAACTATCTGATTGGTAAAATAAAGAATCAAAATTTAAAACTTGTTTAACTGATTCATAATTATTGCACCCAAAATTCAATAAAGCAAGGGTATAATTATATATGAATGAAGTTAAACTATATGATTGGTAATGTTAGTTATCATAATTATTTCAAAATGCTTTGAGCAGTTTCATTCAGTGACCGTAGTCAAAATGTCAAATACAGTGTTACATTTTGATTTTGTTAATGAAGGTATGCAAATAGTTGGTTTTTTCTATATCATGATATGATAGTTAATTTTGCAGTGCTGGAACTGGCTTGTTGTCAATGATGGCTGCGCGGGCTATGGGCTCTGGCGACTCAACAACATGTTCGAGTTCCGAGGGGAGGGTCACAGCATGTGAGTCATATCTTCCTATGGTGAAGTTGATGCGGAAAGTTTTGGGTCACAATGGTATGGGAAGGAAAGTACGTGTTATCAACAAGCGGTCTGATGAGCTAGAAGTAGGCATGGATATTACTTCACGTGCGGATGTTCTTGTGAGTATAAGTTCTTTTTTCACACCTGCATAAAACTTGGCATCTTTGTTGTTTTCTCTTGTTGTTTTATTTCAATTTATAAACGTTGCTCAAGATAGTTAGATAAGGTGATAATTGTCCTGGTTACATGATACATCTTTAATGGATATGGAGTTGAATGTAGTGAAGAGTGTAATTTAAAATCCAAAAAGTAAGAAAAAAGTATGTTGCATGAAGAAAATAAACTCCGAGGGTCGGAATAACTAATTTTCTTATTGTCCTATATCTCATGGAGAATGCTTATGGCTATTTGTTTGATGAAATATTTGGCAATTGCATGCTATTGCTTGCAAGGCCTTATGGGTGAGCATCACTGAACATCCATGGTCTTTATGCTTTTGTGTGCAGATTCTCATTCTCATGTAAAAACTTTGTAGTAGTATATATGCATAGGGATATGCTACTGAATTCGATTCCTTGTCTTTATTATATTAAATGTCAAATTCTAAATGCAGGTCAGTGAGATACTAGACTCAGAGCTGTTGGGCGAAGGATTGATTCCAACTTTACAGCATGCACATGACAAGCTATTGGTGAAAAATCCGCAAACAGTACCATACCGAGCAACAATCTATGGCCAGGTGTTTGAGCAGACCTACTATAATCTTTATGTTTTATTGCCAAGTGTTCAGTTGTTCTTTCCTTATTCTTTTTCTTCCACAATTTCTAAGATGTTTATAGCTTACTTTCCTTGTTTTCTTTGCAAGTGTTTTAGGTAAAATGTCATATTTGAATTTCTTTATCTACTTTCATTTGTAAGATACTGATAATTTGCTTTCCTGACCATCCTCCTCTTTAGCATTCTAGGTGCATTTTCATGAATGGACCAACCCATATATACCATCGAACAAAAATTTTGTACTTCCATGGAGAACCTGTGTTGTTTCTATATGCTCATTTTTATCCTTGAGTTGCATGTTCCTTTTAACTTTTTCACAGTCCATCTTATGATGCCTGATATTTGTCTTTGTTAGTTTTTCACTGTGTTAACTTGATTCTAATCTGTTAGGGTTTGCAAAGGCTTTCTTTAATAATTTCAGTGCTCACATTAATACAGTGTTGTTCTTTCTGCTTTTCTCATGTTGTCTGCTCAGCTGGTTGAAAGCACATATTTGTGGAAGCTGCATGATTTATATAATAATGAAACAAAAGCATCGGATGACATTCATCTTGCCCCAACGGGAATGGAAACTATTTTATGCATTAAACCTCAACAGTACTCCATGCATTGTGATGCAATAAAAGAAAAAATTAAACTGGTGAGACATTATTTACATTTTAAGAAAAACTTACTTAGAAAGGCTATTTGTTTCTACTCAGTTTAGTATTCACCCAGCTTTCAGAGCCCTTCAAAATTTTTGAATTTGACTTTTGGAGAAGGCCAGAGAGTCATGGGGAAGCTGACCTACGCATAAAGGCAATTAATGATGGTACAGTTCATGCTGTTGTCTCATGGTATATGTTTTGCACACTTACACTTATTTCTGTCACAAATTTTTTTAGGAGGATTATGCCAGTATTTGGTTTCTTTTTCAGGTGGATGCTTCAGCTTGATTCTGAAGGGACAATCTTTTACTCCACCAGCCCAAAATGGATTTGTTACCCTTTTAACATGAAAGACTTGCACTCATCATTTCCTAGTGAGTTGAGGTGTTTTATGTTAATTTGTCTGATTATCATATACTCGAAGTATCTTTTGAAGTAACCTAATGAAGGAATTAACTCAGATGACAATAATGAGACGCTTACTAATGTGTTTTTAATGGCATCTGAAGTAATTAATTGGAACTTAGATCATTGACACTCATATGTTGATGCATATTTTATGCTAGAATTTAACTCAAAAGGCATTTTTCATAAAGATACTATATTCATTGATAGAAAATATACGCATACTTTTACATAAGATTTTCAATTCTTGAACAAGCAAATGCTGAACTAAATAGAGATCATCTGTTTAAGATCCTTTGCCTCAGACTTGGTAATTTCATACTAAATAATTCAAGAATTGTGTTTTACGCTATTCCTTTCCATTTTATAGCTTTATTTTGATGCTTCTCTAGGTGCTGGGGATTGGTGTGACCATTGGAAACAATGTGTCTGGTTCATCCCAGGTTTGTCTGTATCCAAGGATGAAGACATTCACTTACATGCTAGTCATACTGATATTAGTGTTTCTTACAATCTCAAGAAACAAGCCTGGGGATCAGAGATTGGGCAGCATGACTATTGTGCTCAAGATTGTCAACTCTTTTTATCACCAGAAAGAATTGCAATATATGGAAACAGCAGTTGGAGATGTTCCATGTTAAGAGCCATAAAAAGTGTTGTAAGATCTCTCTCTCTCCCTCTCTCTCTCTCTCTCTCTCTCTCTCTCTCACACACACACACATGCAAATGCATAATATCCATCATGTATCAGGGTGCTCTATTTATCCTGTGAAATTACCCAAAAATAATTGACAAAAAATGAAAATTGAGCTCGGCTTTGAAATTTTTTGCCATCACCAATAAAATTATCTTCTTTTCATGCCTACTTAGCTAACTTAATGTTCCATTGTAAAACTTAGTCTCAGCTTGCTAAGAAGCTAATAAAACAATACATTTGGCATCCTTCTGTATCCATATCGCCTGCTTAATGATCTGTTTTGTGATTGCCCTTTTTCTTTATAGTGTAAATCCTATTCTATCATATCATTCATGCCTGACAATCTATTAAAAAAAGGATTTTTGAGAATACTTCTTTATATTTCCGCGCCAGGACGAACCATACTTAATTTTAATATATTGCAAGGATGCTTATAACTGTGTAAATTCTCAAATTTGGTCAACAGGCTTCTCAGGTATTGTAATATGTAAATATTGAGTGCCATACTCCTCTTGCTGCCAGAATAAATAATATGTTTCCGTGAAGTTCTTTGTTCAAAAGTTGCAGAAGAAAAGATTTTGTGTGTTAACTATTCCTTTTGGTCACTTGCATTTTTGGTCTTTGAATGTGTATTCTCTTGTACACAGACTGGACAAAGTTATACTTCTCTTTCGTGGCCATTCTGTGCTAGAGATAAAAGATTTAATTAGTAAAATAATGCCTTTCCTTAAAGTTGCAGATATATATACATATTTTTTTATACATGTCATACTATCTATGCCATTTCTTAAAAAATAGTGCTTTATTATCATCATTTTATTCTTTATTTATATTCTTTATCCTATCTGATCTATCTGAAGCAAGTGACGGCCAACAAATTATGCTCTGTTAGTCCTTCAGTAAGGGCAACATCCATGATTCTCTCGATGTTTGACTTTGACCCCTATTAAATGCCTCAAAATTTTAATCAATTGTTTCATTGATCCTTAGGTGCTTGCATTGGTTTTGTATCCATGCTTGATAATAGAAACCATCTAAATTGGCTCACATCTTTTATCATCTATATTAGGCCTGTACCATACTTCGAGATTTTTCAATTACACTACTACATTGTTTTGCCCTTTTTCCTTTTCATTTGGCGTATCACCCCTTTAGTCTACTAATTTTACTTTTTTTATTTGCAGTTGCAGCAAAAAAATTGTTCCTTATGTGTTGTTGCAGATGACAGTCTCTTCTTAACAACTGCTGTTGCCCATCTTTCCAAAACATCACATGTAATATCATTGTTTCCTGGGCTGCGCGAGAAGGGTGCCCAATATTTACAAGCTGTTGCTGTTGCAAATGGCTATTCAATGGATCGACTGGAAGTTCTAGATAGGAGGAAAGTCCACTTGACTATGCATGATACTCGTCATAAAAAGGTTATTTTAAACTTGTATACCAACCTAATTTTATGATCTAGATATTAAGGTCTCTAATGTTGCAGTATTTGATAATTGAGCCAAAAGTTATTGCAAGTTTCCAAATCATCAATAGCTAATATCCATGCAGTTTACCAAAGGTGGTGTAGCTTAGTGGTATCTCCTCCATCTCCCAAAGTGGGAGGTTTCGAGGGTTCAAGTTCCATAGTGGCATGTGGGTGTGTGAGTTTTTTGCCAAGGGGAAAAAAATATCCATGCAGTTTCATGCTACTTTGACTTTCAATTAACCTAGTGGTTGAACATAAAATTTCTCCTTTTTTTTTTGGTTTATCTTTATGGAAGTCATTAAATCAAGGTGCTGCAGACCAACAACAAATCTTTGTAAACACGTGGGATTTTCATATTTTTCTCTGCAGGTTGACCTTTTGATAGCAGAACCATTCTATTATGGAAACGAAAACATGCTTCCATGGCAGAACCTCCGGTTTTGGTAAATAGCACCATTTTCATTTGTTTATATGGTTTGTCATTATTTGAGCATCAAAATTTTGTTTTCTTTGTTCGTTACCTTATTTCTAAGTTAATCTGATAATTTTCATCATGAGTGATGTATTTTTTTAATTTGCTTCTTTAACCCTTACGGAAAAAGAGAAAAAAACAAAAGAAAAAAATAAAAAATAAATATTTATTTCTTATTCTCATCTCATTAGGACATGGTATTTAGAAATATTTTATGCATATTTGAATCAAATAAGTTGGATTTAATGTATTTTGTCTAGGAGTTTTAATTGGGGTAGTCTTGGATATTACTGAAAATTCAGTGCAGGATATGAAAGAGCCGAGGAAACCATTTTTGCTTTGTATCAGAATTCTTTTATTACAAGTATTTAAAAACCTTCTTCTTCTTCTTTTTTCTTTTTTTCTTTTTTTTTTTCTTTTTTTCTTTTCTTTTCTTGGTTGGTTCACTGGGTTGGAAGTGTTCAATTTTTTTAGTATAACTCAAAAATGTTGTTGAAGTGGAAAATTATTTTGATTATCTGCAATTGGGAGTGCAATGAATTGCTTATCAAATCAATAAGTTGTCGGATAGTCACTTTGGTTTACTATATATAACGGGAACATATCCGTGGACACTATATGTCAAGTGTTGGTCAAACTTTACTGTCACAATTCACAAACACAAATCATCTTAAAGCTTCCATTTGTTTCTGTGTGACGGATTAAGGTGCAACTCTTCCTGAATGGATGCATCTTCACATAATATGATGAACTTTACACAATGTTCCCTATGAGTGGTCCACTAAAGTATGTTGATTACTCTTGCTTGCTATTTTGTAATTAAGTTCAGCTGACTTACCTATTTATTCTTTCACTTTGTAATGGATTTAAGGAAGCAGCGAACTATGCTGGACCAAATCTTATCTAATGATGCACTGATAATGCCTTGTAAAGGAATATTGAAGGCCTGTGCTATGTCCTTCCCGGTGAGTCCATGTTATATCTATTGGTTTGAACCAAGTATTTCATTATGTTGTATGAATCCAAAATTTAAGGTTGCAAACTTTTTTTTATAGGACCTTTGGAAAAGCCGTCGCTCCCTAAAAGAAATTGAAGGTTTTGACCATTCGGTTGTCAATGCCACTTTAGGGGCATGTGGTGATTTACCTGCATCTACGGAGAGTTCTTGTCTCCCTTTTTTCATCTGGCAGTGTGGGGAGATTAAGGTAATGAATCTATGGTCTGCAGAGTGTAGGCTAATTTGAAAGAAGATGAAATTCTATGAAGTGACGGGAATGTCGATTACAATTGTTTTGAATTCATTTCAGGAACTCAGTGAGAGATTTAATGTCATGGAATTTGATTTCACGAAGCCAATAAGCCCATGCTCCGGAAATGCCCAGGTATTATAACGTGCACTTTGTAGGCGAAGTGGCATTGTGCACTTGAACATGCTTGTTGGACATTGTGGACTGCCACACAAGGTATCGAACGTGATGAACTTGCAAATAACGTTTTTACTGCAGGTTAAATTTAAAGAGCTGGGTATATGCCATGGCTTTGCGCTTTGGATTGATTGGGTGATGGATGCTGAAAGTTCCGTTGTGCTATCAACAGGGCCAGGTATATTTAGCTTTTAGTTTTATCATTACATGCTGGAGGGAATAACCGAGTTCTTGACGTAGTTCTTGCTACTTTAAACGCTCTTAGTTACGACGTCTTAATTAGTTTAAAAATTATTGTAATTCCCCATTTGCGAAGTTCAACATTTCCTGGATCAGTACATGCA
>JAOTQH010000057.1:4130935-4145380 GCA_025631255.1 Cornus kousa | reverse complement strand
TGACTACATAGGTTACATAAAGATGTGATATGCGAACTGGTTTTCTATTCTTGTATTCCATGCATTGACTCTTTAGTTGAAAAAAAAAAAAGAAAAGAAAAGAAAAGAAATGAAAATGACATAATTATCCCTAATAATGCACCACATGAGAATACTGTATCACATTATGCTCGAATATATATATATACACACACACATACATACATACCACACATTAATTTTCCTTTTTAATGGTTGACTTGCTGATGAGTTGTGTAGGACTGCGAACTGCATTCAATAGCTACTAGGTTCGGATCCATCGCGGCGCAAGATAGAAACACGCCGAATGAGAAGACTGGTTTCGCTTTCGTGCGCTGCAGGGTGACTGGTACGGGACAACTGTATGTGGGCCGGGCCATGGGCCAGTACTCCCGGATAGTCTTTTCCTACACTTACTTCGATGACGTGGTGGCCCATGGAGGTTGGGACGACTGGGACCACACCAGCAACAAGAACATGTAAGCCCCCACTTTCTCAACTATCATTCATTACTAATACACTGGACCCCACTTCCCTATTTTTGCATCCAAGTGGGCCCAGTTGTGATGGGCCTCTGCATCAACCTTTCAGACCCAAAATCCAAGTCAATATTAGTGGCTTTAATAATAGTCAATTCTATCACCTTCATTAAAGCTTAAAGCGTTGAATTGTTATATGATAATGATACGAATCATATGAGTAGCACCGAAAAGGAAAAAAATATGACTCATGTCTAATGGTTCACGATTTCCAAAAAAGGGTCCATTATTTGATTTATTTTATTTAATTCTTAAAACTAGCTCTAATCCATTTGCTTTTGGACCAGTGAAACTCTTTAAGAGGGACCTGTTTGGTGGTGTAGTTCCTAAAAACTCAAGGGTGATAAAGTTTAATATGATTGTCAATACAATTCAAATACGACACGAGTTAAACGAGTTTGAATTAATTTTAAATGAGTTTAGATCATAAACAGGTCGACATGATTAACCCATTTAGTTAATCGTGTCGTATTTAGATTGAGAGATTCAACCCAAGTAACTCATTTATACTTACTTAACAATACGCATCATAAGTAAATTTCTTTTAACTTTCAAAATAACTATCTAAATTTGTATATTATAATTTATTTTTTTGTAGGTTGGAAATTATTTTGTAATTTGGTTACATTGAAACTTATATTTTTCTAGTATTTAATGTTTGATCGAATATTATTAATAATTTAAATAATAAATATTTGATTTTATTAAACCGCTCATTAAATTGGTTATACATGTAACACGTTTAATAAATCGGTTGGGTTAGTGTTGAGAGTTCCTAATATGATTATTAAACAGGTCGTATTTGGATTGAATTATTTAGTAGAATACCCTTAGATTGACACGACACGATTATGATTCACGAACACAAATTGCTATCCCTACTAAAAATCCTTGGAGCTAGAGAGAGGAAAAGAAGTAAGTATTATTTTATTTTGTTATGAAAACCCATTTTTACATAAAAATTGGGTTTACAAACACACATAATTTATGATAAATCTTATAATGTGGGGATGTCATCAACTAATTATATCCATTGCACAAATAAAAATACATTTACTTCACTATTTCAAAAGTCAATATCACTAGTCAGCATCTCACGTTATTGAAATTTCGAGAACATTAAAGTATTTGTCACTATTGATTGAAGACCCATTTCTGTAAAATATGACAAACAGAGCTCGTATTCGTCATAACCCAGTGACCCGGTCATATAATCCAACTTCTTCCATTTTTGGTCCAATAATTGGGCCCAATTGGAGAAAGCCCTCTACTTACCCAAACTCTACCCAATGCCCAATAAAGTGATGATTTTTTTATTTTTTTTCCCGTGACAAAAAACAAAAAAACTGAGATCCATGCAGGGAGAGACTTCACCGGATACAATAGCTAGCACTTTGTGTATTCAAATTTCTATGGAGTTCTTGATTTTGATTAGGAGTGCTTGTCTCATCACATACAGGACTGTGTTTTTTGGAGTCTACAAGTGTTATGGGCCTGGAGTTGCTGCGGTGCGGGGCGTATCGTGGGCCCGAGAACTGGATTACGAGTCGGCCCATCCATTCCTTGCCAAGAGTTTTGTTAATGGGAGGCATTGGATTGCACCATCTGATGCTTGAGCAACGCACATCGCAATACATATTCACAACTATACAGCCATTTTTTTATTCAGAAAATTCGTTGATTTAATTTCATATAATAAGCTCAAAAAAATCGTTATATAGTACCATTTCCATTGTTGTAGTAATTTTTATTTTGTAAATTTTTTTTTTTTTTTTTTTGGAAGTTACAGTAAATTGATGTCCATTTGACTCGTATAAATACTTTCTTTGTTTAATTACTTTGTATTTGAAATAAATTGATTTTGGAATTCACAAATCAATTTCCGATGTAATCATGATTAATGAAGGAGTTATTTACTAGGAGACTGCCCTTCATACTCGAGCTTCAACATGATTTTATTTGATAGATATCATACTATACATTTTCAACTTAAATAAATGTACTTATTACACCACCCCCCAAAAAAAAAAAAAAAAAAAAAAAAAAAAAAAAAAAGGGGATAACCAATATCTGGGAAAATATAATATTTACCTTTTAAACAAAGGAACATAATGTACCATGTTAAATTAAAGCAAATTCCTACAAATAAGAGTAGAAACAGTAAACCTAAGTGATTTTCACCAGCATAATGAAATAAAATGGTTCTAAGAATCTTTAAAATCTAGAAGAATTTTTTTTGCGTATATACTGCTATTTTAGCGAGAAATGACTTGTAATGGACATAAGAAACTACGAAATACTTGTTTCAAAAAACGATTCTCAAGAATTCAAAAACACAAATAGAAAGACTATTCTATAAGCTCTCCAAAAAATATATATATTCAAAAAACTGTCAATCACACAAAATTTTCATACTGTTTTCTGATTTTCTTTTATCTGAAAATAAAAAATTGAAACAATCACACTTGACAATTCTCCAAAAAAAAAATGAACCATTTGTAAGCCAACCTATGCATATAGAAAGGAAAAAGAAAAAGATAATATATTGAAGGGAAAATGAAAGGAAATAGCATTTTCAGTAAATAATAATAACCATATGCATATATTTTTGAAAAAAATTCGACAATCCCATTTAATGACCCTTCCAACTTTGCCAGAAATATGACACCACCTTACCTGAGGAATACCCTAGTGAGTGCAAATCAAAGGCATCAGCCACTACAAACCATGATTTAGAAAGAAAAATATATAACATGTATACCATGAGCCACCCAAAAGCCTAGGAAATTGAGAATCTAAAACCATTACAGTGTCGAGATGAAATAATTTGAGATGAATTTCCGACGAAACTACTTTATTTGCAAGAAATGAAGAGAGATTGCAGGCAAGACCAGCCACAATGTCGGAGATATTGCTTCACATTACACAACAATTTTGTTGAGACTCGAGCATCTCCGGAGATCTGCAAGAGGAAGATAAATGGCCAGTTCAGCTATTATTATTATTTGGTATTAAACAAATAACAAAACTTGAAACTATTATTTGGTATTAAAGAATAATTTCATGTTAAACACGAAGCTAATAAGATGAATAATCGTCTCAGCCCAAAGATCGTGCATGAATTCTCTCTCAGAGCCATCAAATTAAGTGAGATAACCTTTCTAAGAATGATATAAGAAAGAATCCAATTGATGGCTCAAAGGGAGAACTCGTCGTACTGGGCACCCTCTTTCTATACTTTCTCCCAATAGCAAATGACCAATAATCCTCCACGAAACTAGCAATTTCTATTACGTATTGAATCGAAATTGATAAGTGAATTCTAATATTTGACAATGACTCCATCCAAGACTACTTTACTAAAATCGTCATTTTCTTAAAATATCAAATCTTAAACAATAAATATCTAAGAATTTATGCACGTTTCTTAAAAATTTAGGCTGTGAAAAGAAATAGATTAGAATACTTACAATTGGCCAAAACTAGATAGATCAAAGTCAGGAGCGAGCTCTTGAACAATGTCATTAGGCGGTTGGCCACATTCTTGCATTTTCTGCATGAGCTCGACAATCTTGTTGAAATTATCAGGTTCAGTTTCATAAACTTCATTCAGATTCTTTATGAGTAAATATTGGCGGAAGTAACGATCATATTCTTCTTTGTTTAAACTAGCTTTATGATCTTCCAACCATTTAGGATATCTTTCTCCAATTTCTTTCATAGGTTCGTGAAGAATTTCCTTTGACAAGAGCTGTTGCATCATGGTCTCTACAATGGACTCCATGTTCTGGACAAAGAGAAGAAATTTTTTTAAGTACCCCTGCTCCTTAATAGATTGTATTAGTGGAGACAAAATGGACAAGGAAACAAGCACCTTATATCATACAACAATAAATCTAAAACCAAATAAGAAGGCAATAGTACTATTATTGCTGTTGCTGGTAGATAAAAAGGCAATATGCCATTGGCCCACTGTAGATCCCATTTTACATTGCCTAAAAGGAAAACACACAAGCACATACACCACACACGAATTTACAATTTTACAAAGAAATATTCCTTTCTGTGTGTACATTTGTGGGAGCAATCACCCAAAACTAGGAATGGACCTGCTTCACTTCTCCATTGCTTAATCTTAGCCAAATTTTGTTTCCAATACATCTTGGAAGGTAAAAAATACTAAACATGCACAAAATGATGGTCAACTTCCGGAAAGTAGAAAGTTAAAAATTGAGTAAGTGATGGTTAAATTCTAAAACAATTGATTTTCTCTATTTGATTTGAGTACCTAGTCCAAATAAGAATATTCCCAATTTTCAGCATAAATGACAACTCTAAAACTGTTGGGATCTAAAATTGTGCAATTGGATCTCCTTAAGCATATGAAACGTTTAGATGTGGCCAATGAGGATACATGCCACAACCTAGCATTTATGGTTTCCTTTGACAAAATTTCAAGAAAAAAAAAATATAAGGATGAAAATATGATTGAAGAAAGCCTTTACTTAATGGTGAGTGCTTGGAGGGAAGGCTGGGTACAAGCTAACCTTTTGCATTATTTGCAACAAATTAGCTACTCTCAAACTTGCGTTTTCATGGTTGATTGCCCCAAAAATTAAAAGATGAAAAGAAAATCTCAATAAAGCATGTTCCTAAGATGATTTTCTGCTGCTGAACATTAATTTGCTAAGGCAGAGAGAGAGAGAGAGAGTTCAAACACGTAGACAAAGGTAGTTTAACTATATAAATAATCAGGGGTACAAACTTTCTTCTAGATAGCGTGTCAACATAAAATTCCTGAAATTGTCGAATAAAAGGAACAAGTACATAAATAAACACAAATACATATGTGTGTGTGTGTGTGTGTGTGTGTGTGTGTGTGTACTGATAATTGTTTCAGCCATCATTCCCTTGTGGGGGGATTGAGTGGATGAATCAATTAACGAATATGCAGATAGATCATCAAAGGAGACGACTTGTTATTCCACTATAGCTGTATCCAGTACTAACTAGATGATGCCGCTTCCCCTTTTTTGGGTAAAAGTTTAAGCTGAGTTTTCCTTCAAGGTGAAACAAAAGACTCGAGGCATATCCTTTTGGTTATCTTTTAGTACCAAGAATATGAATAATCTTAAAATAGTGGGAGAAGAAACAGAGAGATAACTAATGAGTGACAACAAAATTTGCACACTTATTTAAAACACAGAGACAGTTGAACAAAGAAATATCATCAACATTCTCTCACTAACCTACCCGGGGGCAGGGAGGAAAGAAAAAAACCTTATCTAATAGATTCATTGAAGAGACATCACATTAGGAAGTATATTTGTCCAATCAGGGAAGATTTATACCAAAAAAAAAAAAAAGGCTATAAAATTGTTTAACGAAAACTGATAAAAAAAAGAGAAAAGTGCTGCTAGCAAGGAAGAAGGTAAACTGAGCCATACACCATAAGACGAGAGTTGAAAGGAAGAAAGCTGCTGATACGACGATGTCTTGGCAGGTGGTCATCTGCCTGACAAACAACCCACTTAATGTTCAAGGCTTTGAGGGGCTTTTGAACAATCTTACTCTAAGGCATGCCTCAAAAAAAGCCTTTAAAACTTCATCACATTGACTTCTCTTAATTGGCCAAGTTAGATAAAATAATTCCTAGACCCATTTTCTACTAGTGGAACCAAGAGGTTAAATTTTGTCATCCGTGGTTAGAAAATAACCAGCTGTAATAATGAAGTATTTCCATTCAAAAGGTATAGCTCCTGTTGCCATGGACAATTTGACCTTGGTGTATGGGAATCAACTGCTGAAATAATGTTTTTTGCTAAAATAACAATTAGTTAGAATTCTAGAATAGATAAGTTACACATCCATCACTAAAGCATGATCATTTTTAAAAATAACATCCCCACAACCTACATTTTTATCAGCCCTCAAAATAAACAGGCAAACTAACAAACCTAATAATGTGCTCTACCTTGTAGTAATTTTTGCCAGCGGAAAAAGAACAAAATAAAATATTTGTTATTATTCTTTTCCCTTTGGCTAAGCCATAGAAGTATCCTAATCCCGTCTTCTGAAATCTCAACCTCTATCAACTAAGGCGTCTAAAGATCAGCCCCATACCACTCGACCTCAAATTTTTGCCCCAAATTACTAGAGGCAGAAAAAACACAAGCCCCTTTTTCTCAAATTTTCACTTTGTTGACTAAATTTTTTTGTGCGCTTTTTATCCAAAGTTGAAGCTCAATCCATGCCCCTAACCAGACCAAATTTGGCCAGCACCATGCAACAAATTGCAAAATCCAAGAACCATGTTGGCATCCAAAGTTTTCCCAAGTCTTTTTATTCTTTTTTGGGTGATGGGCTGGGAGAGAGAAAGACAACCTGCACTTTAAAGAACATAATGCGCAGAAACTAAAAGAAATCAATGCATTTAATTTTTAAGGAATGCATATCTTAAACTTCTTAGAAAGATCACCCCATTAGCTAGATATTTATTTAAATGGCTATTTAATGTGATATATCATTTTTAACCACCAAAAATTTAACTATTAGCTTGAGTGGTATCTCCTGCCAACCCTGGACCTTGAAAGGGCTCGTGTAGTGTTCAAGTCACACTTGGGACACAAATATGCGTGTAGTACTTACCAAAAAGCATGACATATCATTTATATGTATCCTCAAGTGATATTAGAGTGATTTCATTTAATTCAGAAACAATCATGTCATTTGACTTGGAACAACATTCCTTTGAAAAAATGTCAGCATTGCAATTGAGTGCAGCAATAACAAAACTATACTGTCAAGAACTGACAGCAATACTGATGGATGAGCTGGGGGAAAATGGGCATTTTGTTCAACAAGGATTTTAGTCCCCTCACTACCCATTGAAAAGGTGAAATTACACAGTTTCAGCACATTCAAACAATACTAACTGGACCTTGGAGAATCTTTGCAAATAAGTACATCCATGCTATCTAACACAAGTGTCAAAGCAATACGCATCAGGAGTAGCTGCCACATAATCGTGCAAACTAAAAAGGTTTCCACGACCTCACTTAATCAAGGGATGAATGGATGATATGACAAAAGGAGGCCACAAAATTTAGAGAAATGTGTGAGAGCATAAGAGGGACAATTCCAGAAGATAAATAGTTGATAACTTATGAAACCGTTCAACTCAGATAGATGGCATCAGCCAAACTAATGAGCTTTCAGACTGCCCAATCACAAGCTTCTCTAAATCATAAAGCTATTAGATTTTTCACTGCAAAGAGCTCATGTTTGACATTTTTCTATAAGTAATATGATGCATACTTAGTTATCAAACTTGGTGTAAAGCCATTCAACGTCATGCTATTGTTTCTCGCCACTCATCCTTATGTCACAAATTTAGAGGGCGTCAAGATCCTCCCTGTTGAAGCTCCCAAAAATGAGGAACACCAGTCAAAGAGGTGCGAGAGATACTGAAATAACATTAACAAGCAAACTGGGTTGCCACCAGATCCACACATTCCGAGCCATCCCCTTACTATTGCTCTCTCCTCTCTTATTAAAATCCAATAAAAAACCAAAACAAAAAATACATATATAATAATACACTCACCTTGGTCTGCTAAGTAAGAGGGACAAGTATGAGGAAGGGGGAGGAGGGAGACGGACAGTGTTTTCACTTTTCATAGTTTGGTAAGAAGGGAAGCAGAAGGGAAAAGAAGATAGGGGGAGGTCTTTTCCTGGAGCCCACCAAATCTTTCATCCCAAAAGTAAGTGGACAGGAGGGAAAGGGCCTCCTTTTTTCTTTTCTTTTTTACTTTTTATATGTTTTTACCTTTAAGTATCACCTTCCTCCAATACATAGGGTATCAAATCCATGGAACTAGTTCATGCTCGACCAAAAAAAAAAAAAAGGATAGAAACATCCTTCCTTTCACCGGGATAAGTTTTCCATACCTCATTCTTCCCTTCAAACAATCCATCCCTTATACCAAAAAGAACGGTTAAATGCCCACATTTCGGCCACTCCAGCTAAAATTGCTTTAACTATGAGTTCTTGATCCCCTTGGAAGACTGACCAGCAAGGTTACTTAAGGACAATAATTAGGCCAATTCAACACTTTGCCACAATTTCACATGATAATCAATTAACTATCAAATCAACGGGATTTTTTTCAAGTAAATTATTGCATGTTTCTGCCATAAAACGTAAAACAAAAGATTTATAAGAGAATATCAACTGTTTTCTTTAATTTCTGATTCATATGCTACAGGCAATAACCCAATTGAGAAATGAATATGAACACTAGGTTTAATCATGCAAAACCATGAGCCAAAAGCACCAAACAACAACAAATTTCAACTACAATTCACAACATCATAGTTATTCAAACCACAAAAGCATAATGGAAAATCAATAAAAGAAAACCAGCACCCCAATTTCATGAACGGAATAAATACCTGAGACCCAGCAAGCTCCTCAAACTGTTTAACCCAATCCTCCATCATAGGATCATTCCCCAAATCATTTCCACTGGGTTTTGCACCACTCATGGATTCCAATCCCTTAACAGCCTCCTTAGTCTGCTCCCTAAGCTTATCAAGAGCCTCCGAAACATGTGATTCCTTGGAAACCTTTTGCTTACCCTTTTTCTTACTTTTCAAATCAGGCAAACCCATACCCAATCCTTGAACCTCACCAGGCGTAGAAGAACTCTCTTGTTTGTTAATTCCACCATCTCCAGTCCTACAAGCATATTTAACCCTTTTCTTCATACCCAAAACTTTATTTTTAAGAATTTCATAGCCAGAAATCATATACCACAACTTGAAGAATATATATATGTGTGTGTATATATGTATACAAAAGAGAGTACCAAACCTAGTAGAGGAAGAAGTGAGATTGAGGTTCTGGAAATCATCCAAAGCGTCTGAAACAATTCGAATGTGATTCAGAAAACAATTGTTAGAGATATAGAGCGGGAGAGAGAGAGGGAGAGAGAATCAATTTTTTACCGTCAAGGAGTTGGTCTAAATCGCCGGAGTGATCAGCCATTGATGCTTCCAATCTCTCTCTCTACAAATCTCTCACTTTCTCTCTCTAATAATCTGTGTGTGTGACTGTGAGATAAGGAAAAAGGTGGAGGAATCTGCAAGTTGAGCCTATCGGCGGGGAACCGACGAGGTCTGACGATACCAGAGGTGGGACAGGAATCGAGATGGACGGTTGAGATTTAATGATCGACTCTTTGACTAGTTCTTGACCAAAAACTCCCAATGGCACTGTCATTCTGTATTCTGTTTCTGGCTTGGAGTTAGGGCTATGTTTGGTACAGTAAAAAATAAAAATTGAATTGTGTTTGAAAAAAAGAAAAGAAAAGAAAAGAAAAGGAATTCATTTTAATGAATTTAATATCATACTATTTTTAATATTTTAAATTATAAGTGTAATTCTGTATGCACAATCATTTTCTTTTTATTTCTTACTGTACAAGTTAACAAATTAATATTTTCATACAAATTGTCTAGATAAATCTTCATGCTAACCAAATGTTTGATAAAAAAATAATTTTTTTTTTCAATTCATTTTTCTTTTCTTTTCTTTTATTTTCCATTTCTTTTTACTTATTTTTATCTAACCAAAGGAAGCTTTATTTTTTCTTCTATTTATTTGTAGGACAAGAATCTCTAAATTAACTACCATTGTAAGTGAAATATTATGGCTTTAACCACAAATATCCGTATGATGATAGTAAAAAGATTGTTTTCATTATTATGTGATGTGGTGTATTAATCTTCCATAAATTTGTTGTTAAAATCATGCGTCAAATAATTAATATTTAATTTCTCATATGGTAGTTAACCTTGATATCCTTATATTTATTTTCAACCACACGTGGGACTAAAACACAATCCTACTAGCTAAAAACACAATCTTGCTTGTAAAAACACAATCTTGCTTGCAAAATTTTCCATTTCCTACAATCCTACTAGCTAAATTCTTAACATGTTAAAATATTTTTCACTTCTTTTCACCTTCTGCAATTTTGATCTAACCAAGTGATGTAATAGGACCGTCTACATTTTAAAATAATTTATTTATTTTTAAGACACACAAGGGTTTAAAAGTCGTGATTTTTTTTAAAAAAAAATTTAAAATAAATTACACTCACATTCATTAAAATGTAGTTTAAACCGTTAATGCACTAATATACATTTAAATCCGTGAGATTTCAAAAGTCATTCATCATACACATCCTTTACCCGAAAAAATGACCATGTTAACCTTCAACTTTAGTCAACAAAAACCAAAAAAAAAAAAAATCTAATGAAGTAAAAATGTAAAAGTAAAATCTAGATTTAAAAGTCCAGAAACAAAATAAACAAAATTATATTGCAAAATGTAAGTCAAAGGTAAATTTTGCATTGACTGCACTAGTTATGCTCCCTCCGGACCCTCCCTCTCTTTCTAGGGTTTAATATCAGCTTTGAAAAGCCCTAGACTCTGTTAGAGTTTCACTACTGCTTGCTCTCTGTTACTCTGTCGGAGTTTATTTCTAGGGTTTAACAATGTCCGACAACTTATCTAACGAACTGATGATGGAAATTCTGGCAAGACTACCGGTGAGAACTCTTCTGCAAATCAGGTGCGTCTGCAAATCTTGGTGTTCTCTTATCAGTAGCGATAATTTCACGACCTTTTACCTCAATCGCACAACCCATTTGAACAACATCAACAACACTCATTTACTTCTCATTAGGCACTTCACTGAAGATGATGAGAAACAGGAACGTTTTTCCTTGTATCTCGATAACGAATCACTCACTGAGTACCATTTGAATCTCGAAAGTCGTCCAATCGCACGAATGTGCGCCTATTTCGACATTATTGGTTCTTGCAATGGCTTGGTATGCCTCATAGATTGCATCATCTTTCATACTGATCTTGTATATATGTGGAACCCTACTATTAGGAAATTAGTGGTACTCCCTGAGCCTCGCATTACCTTCCATTCACACGGTCCTTATCATCGAGCTCTCGGATTCGGATTTGATTCTGCAACTAATGACTATAAGGTGGTTAGAATTGCTTATTTTCGTGGTGGTCCTGAGGTTGACATTTACTCCCTCAAGGAGGGCGGTTGGAGACAGATTAGTCCTGCTGGTGACATACCTGAAATTCAATTTGATGCACCTAATGCTTGTTTCCATGGAGCTATCCATTGGCTCTACAGAGCGGGTAATTGTTTCCCGTACATCTTGTCATTCAATTTGGGTAGTGAGGTATTCTCCTTGATGGAGCTGCCAATGAGTCTAGGTCAGAGACGGGTACAAGTTCGAATGCTGTCTGTTGGAGTATTTCAAGACTCACTTTGTGTGTTTTTCAATGATTGTTGGGAGGGCAAAGCGTCAATATGGGTGATGAAACAATACGGTGTTGCGGAGTCATGGACCAATGTGTTCAGTCGCGATTCGAAGAGAGGAGGAGGTTCTGTGAGAGTTCTTGGCTTGAGGAGGAATGGTGAAGTTCTCTTGACAAAAGATAAGGAGATGTTTTCAGTTGACACAGAAGCTCATAAATTCAAGTCTCTTGGGATGCGTGGAGATGGTAGAGATGCGGAATTGTGGGTCAATACTTACATAGAGAGCTTAGCCTTAATCGATAAAGTAAATGGAAGCTTTGGGGAGCAAGTATCGTCTTCTCAATTGGCGCAGGCACTTTAAGAAGCAAGAAACAATCAAAAGAGAAGGCAAGATATATGTTCCCAATTAGCCTTGTTTTTGAGCTTACCTTCAGTATTCCTATTAGGCTATTACTATTACCAGTATGTTAATATCAGTCTTGCATAAAAAAAAACAAAAAAAAAAAAAAAAAACCTCTTTTAATTGCCAGTTTAATGAAACTGATGAGCCTGAGTGGTCATGATCAATATAAATTTTGTGGTGATGTATGTCTACAACAAGTAAAGAGTGGGGTTTTAGTTCTCTTGGTGGACTATAATAGTTGTAGTTGTGAAGTGGATCTTATTTGTCACCTCATCTGGTTTCACTACTAGTTTTAATATCACAAGTATATTGGACAGGGATGCAGATAACACTTTCTTTACATTGATTTTACATTGATGGTATATTAACTCGACTAATGGTTCATTTGTGGCTGATATTCAATTCATTTGAGACTTGACCTGGGTTGTCTTCTCTTCTGAATGGGAATGATTTTTACTATAGAAGTGACTCGTATGGATAAAGACAGCCATTTTGTTTCTTT
Source organism: Cornus kousa (assembly GCA_025631255.1). Taxonomy (NCBI): domain Eukaryota; kingdom Viridiplantae; phylum Streptophyta; class Magnoliopsida; order Cornales; family Cornaceae; genus Cornus; species Cornus kousa. Next base: position 4,132,561 of record JAOTQH010000057.1, on the reverse strand, counting down.
CATCACTTCTAGATGCCTTGTTGAAAATGTATTTTGTTCATGATTCCATGCTTTTCTTTTTTCAACCCCTTGAGTGGTCTTGATCAATATAAATTTTGTGGTCATGTATGTCTACAACTAAAACACTCACCTACTTCTCATTTAGGCACTTCACTGATTGTGATTACGCATGTCTACAAGACTACAAGTGGGTTTTAGTTCTTTTTTTTGGAGTAATAGCTATAATTGCGATGTTGATCTTTTCTGTTACCTCATTTGTTTTCACTTCTTGTTTTCATATCATTAGTATATCGCACAGGGCTGCGGCTAAAACTTTCTTTAGAGCAATGATGTACTTAATGGTTCATTTTAGCTGATACTCAACTCATATGAGAGAATTTGACCTAAATTATATTCTCTTCTGAAAGGGAATGATTTTATATGATAGAAGTGGCTAGCATGGAAAAAAAAGGACAGCCATTTTGTTTACTCCATCGCTTCTAGAGTTCATACTCCCCTGCTTTTCTTTTCTTTTTTCAATGCCATTTTCCCGGCATTAATTTGTTGTGTGTTCTAAATGGTTGCCGATATCGTTACCTTTCATGTACTTTGTGTTTGGCCTCATTATGAAAGCCATAATCAAGATCACAACAAAGTGTTATTTATATTTTCGTATGGGGTATACAACTAAGCTGCACTTATTGTTTGCCTTACATATTAAAAAATAAATAAATAAATTGTTATCTTAAATTGTTGTCACAAATATTAGGTACATGTGGAGGTGGACATGTCACAGATCAAGCCTAGGAATACTACATGTTACACTGTTATACATCAGAGCAGCCTAAATTTGTTATCTTTATTTAATTTACATTTTATTTGTCTAGGCATTCCTTCTAACTGTCTAGGGTTTTTATTACCTTATCACTTCTCTCTTCCCTAGGGTTTTTATTACCTTTTTTTAAGCGGTTATCTTTAGGGACGGGAAGCATATGCTTCAAAATAGGAATTGATCGCAAACAAGCAATCTATTTTCGAAGCTTTTCATCAGTCAAAAGTTTGAAAATGCATGTTCTCTCTAGTCTCTTCTCCTGGAAACGACTTTCTCATCTCCTCCATCTCTCTCCCTCAATTTGTCTTTCTATGAATACACACAACCATATACATGTGTATAACTCTTTATCTTCTTCCTTCCTTTATTTTTTTGACAAAAAATTTGAACTCCGCGTCCTATGCGTGTCAAGAAAAAAAGATTAAAATAATAGAACACCTCTACAAAGGTGTCCGGCATGTGTTGGAGCTTTGGACACGCTTGTCCGTGTCAGACATCGGTATAACAGCCCATTCCCACCTGTCAGTGCTTCATAGCTTCTAAGTGTCTACATCCATCATTCAAACTTAGTTGAAAGTAGATTAAAAGCCCTAAAAGATGACAATACGGCATAATATAATGTGGTATTTGCCTTCTTCACAGTAAACAGTATTTTCTTCCTCGAGGTTTGAAGTTTGCATTCTTTGGTATCATTGGATAATCACTCTCTGCTCTAGTCTTCTCCATCTTATATATAATTCTTAGATTGGGACTTTTGAAGCTGAACTAGGAATGGAGGAAATTTGATTTTGGAATTGGTTGAAACTTCAGAAAAT
>JAOTQH010000057.1:4112845-4123681 GCA_025631255.1 Cornus kousa | reverse complement strand
CACACACACACACACACACACATACACACACAGATATGAAGTTAAAATGGCAGTTAAAACATTCATGCCATATTATACAATGTTGCAAGTAAACTTACCACTTAGTTAAAAGGAAACCATATATGAACAATATTCAATTTCAAAGGAGCATGGCCATAAATTTCGGAAAAAATGAGAATTGCCATATAAAACCATGAGCAAAATACAGAATCAGTTGAAATGCAAATTTTTTATACATGTAACAGATGCAATAAGGCTTGGCTTGTGGTAATTATCCGTTATCACAATGCCAATTATAATTAATGCCCAACATGAAATTGAAAGCAAGTTTATAACACAAAAAAAAGTTAACCTTTGATGCAGTATCAGTGCCAAAAGGAGATCGAAGTTTCCCATAATGCAGATAAGCTATTTTGAGCAATGAGAGAAGCAACCTCAAAACTTCACTCTTTCTGTAATCCATTTCAGTAGATCCACAGTTTGTGATCCTCTCATCAATCCATCTGTTCAACTCTTTATTACCAACATTACCACCAACCATCGGACCAGGAAAAGATTGTCGGCAAAGTGTATGGAAATAAGTATGAGCGCCCAATCCTGTGCTTGATGCATCAGTTTTGCCAGTGACAACTTCCATCAAGTTGAGAACAGAGATTGAGCCTCCTACAGGATCCTTCACATGAAAAGAGGAAAAAAATACATTTTTAGCTGCTTACAATGATGTTGAAGAAAAAAAAATTTAAGGAAAAGTTAAGGTAGAAGAGCTCATTATCTAACCTGGCTTCCATATGATGAGGTATTGAGAGAACTACTGTCTTTCAACACAATGAGTTTTCCACCAAATCCAAAAGTAACCAAAGCATGTGGAGGACGGCCTGCAGATGACCTACCTGCACTGGGAGCATAAGAGTATTGATGGCTACTCTGAAATGGTTGGGAAAAATTTACTGAATTCTGATTGCCATAGTAATCATTTGAGGCATGCATTTGCTCTTTTGGCTCCATTCTTGGCTGATTAAACTGCTGGTTGAAGTTCCCACCAGGAACAAAACTTTGTGACCCAGAAATTGTGGAAAAGTCATTGTGAACTTGACTTGCTTTCTCATAAGATGGAACTGTTCCCCTTGAATCATTAGACTTCAATTGATTGACATGGTTAGCGACAGAAAAAGTTGAACCATAATGATTATCCAATTGTTGGTTTCCACCGTAATCTGAACTAAACTCGCTCTTGGCAACAGTCTCAGGTTGCCACACATTCAAACCGCTCTTGGCAACAGTCTCAGGTTGCCATACATTCAAGCCCTGCTGATTGTAATTACTGAAGGATCCGTTCCAGTTGTAATCTTGACCTTGGCTACCAAAGCCTTCAGACCCGTAATTGCTGACTTGCCCGTATTCACCATATGTTTTGTGATCATTACCGCCAGATAAGTTACCAGTTGATGCAAACCCATTTTGGTTTAATTGATCATGAGCTTGAACGGTAGATTGAACAGCTGATTGAACAGATGGAGCATAGGTCTCCAACGAGCGCCATTCTTGGGCAATTGTATCATAATACCAACCAGGATATTGAGGATCAAAAACCATATGTTCTGGGTACCCATTGTTCCCTTGTGACATCTGATTCCAATCAGAAACACTCCCAGTGGTGCCACTCTCTTGTGACACCTGATTCCAATTAGTGACGCTTTCTGTCGAACCACTCTCAGTTACAGCTCCCGCAACAGAGTGAGCAGTTTGTTGCATGTAAGAAACATCCAACTTCCCATCAGAAACAGCATGATCGCCAACTAGACTGGTGTCAAAGCTTCCTTGTGCATTTGCTGTGGCATCATAACCCTCCACTTGATACCACTGCCCAGTATTTGCATCATATTTCCACCCTGGATATAGATTCTCCCAATATTGACTACTATTTAGATCCTGTACCTCGGTGCTTTGTTCCGTAGCTGCACCACTTTGTTCCATAGCTGCACCATAAACTTGATTCTCCTGATATTGTGCATAATTATAGGCGTTGTCAGTATAAGCAGTTTTAAGTTCTTCATTGCCAGATACAGTCTTTGTTTCACTATTCAAATTATCTACCACCTTTCCATGAGGATCAACAGCACCATCTCCAAATTCACTGAAAAAATCCGAATACGATCCGAATCCATTAAATCCATCCTGTGCTGAATCAGAATTAAATGCACTCCATTGCACCTCCTTAACACCTGAACCCACAGATCCATTACTCTTGCTTATTGCCGAATCTGGTGTAACCTCTGATTCCTTAACATCATTGAGGGATTCAACTATACCATCAAACGCAAAGGAATTGGATGATACCAAGGAACTATTCTGTTCTACATGAGCATCCACCGACACCTTATTAACATCCCCAGTAATCGCCCCTGCTTTTGCTTCAATCCCACCTTCGCCGTCCCCAGTAACAGCCCCTCCTTCTGCTTCAGTCCCACCCTCGCCGCCTGAATCATCAAACCCAGTCTCACCGACACTCAAATTCGCAAACGCTTTTGCCTCATCAGATTCATTGCCATCGGCAAAATTAGGCACGGATGAGGACGATGGAGTGACCTTGTACTCATCATCATCATCGACCAATTTATCAAAGAAATCCTCATCTGTATCCTCCACCTGGAATGGAGGATTCGAAGCCATCGGCCAAGCCTAACCCTAACAACCCCTCTGGATCCCACTCAATTCACCACCAAAATCACTCAAATCCTTCGCAAATCGCTCCTCCCCGAACCCAATACCTCGAAATTCAAGCTAGTAACGTAACAAAAACTAGAGATCCACACCAAAAAAAACTAATTCTAACACACTAACCCTAGATCGCCGCGAACAGAGCACAAAAAAGCAAGATCTGTAGATTTTCAGATCTCCCCCATTCTACAACCATATAAATACCACCAAAAAAAACCCAAAAATTTGCAAAATTGAGCTTTAATTCAAGACATCATATTGAAGAGGAATTAAAAACTATGCATAATCCTAATAACTTACAGATCGAATCGCCAAATTGTGAAGCGAATCGAATCGGAGAGAGAGAGGGGGAATGAACAAAAGACAAGCCCTCGATTTCGCGCACCAGAGTTGCCAACAACCCACCAAAATTTTGGTTTTCGCGATCTCTTTCTCTCTCTTTTTTTTTAGATGGTGGACTATATGTGTATCGTTATTATTTAATTTGCTATTTATATATAATTTACTCTCTCTTACTATATTACTTTTAATTTTATTTTTTACGGCCAGAGACAAGTATTGTATTTATGGAATTTTTTATTTTTTATTTTTTTGTATTGCTCTTTTCGCGGCTTTTCGTAATAATATTTTGTCCTTATTGAATAAAGCATCATGATTTTACAACATTTATACTCAGATTTTTAGAAAAAAAAAATATCGGTAATTAGATTTTTATATTGGAAAATAAAAAACAAAAAAGTTTTGTAGATCACGAAAGTATTTGTTATGGTAAGTTATTACACAAGTAAAGCACATTTAAACCTATTTAAACATATTTAAATGTGGGATATAATCGTCACATTACAACACATAAAATTGTTCCCAACCATAAAAGTACCAAGTTATTTTTATTGTTTTTTCATAATAAATAACCTTTTAAACCGGTTTGGGATGGGGCAACTCCTTTCCGGTCACACAAATAAAAAAAAAATTCTTCACAAATCTATTCTTCCGTGCAGTAGAATCGGGTTGGATATAAGCAAAAACAATTCAAGCTTAAACAAATTTAAAATAAATTTTGTAAAAAAAATATATATTCCTTTAAATGTGGTCATATTATGCTCCAAATTAACATATTACACACATGTACTATGAAAAGTGGAAAACTATGGAAGTCAACAAACCAACCTATTTTTGTTAGTTTGTCATTAAAACATGATGTTAAAGAAGCATGTGAATGTCACATGTCAACAACTATTGCAACCGTGAAGACTGAAATACTTTTAAATGACCAAAATATCCTTGAATTCCAAGTATAGAGTAGGCCGTCGGTACATAAAGTACTCACCCACTACAGTCATCTCCTTACTTTGTCTTCTTCAAATGTCCAATCGAAAGAAATTCGATGTGTTTTCTATTGCCATTGTATGATTTTCCTCACCCTACGTGCACTCGAGCTTGCATGCAAATTTTACTAGCCCTTCAGCGCACAAAGCTCTCTTCGTGCCTTTAATTATATATATATATATATATATATATATATATGTAGAACACAACGGATGGTTACCAGTTAGCATTTAATTTGACCCTTTGCTACTACATTTTTATATAAAATACAGTTCATATAAAAAGCATTGCTTAAATGGTACTTTAAATGTGGTAATATGTGATCGGCATTGCAGACACACGCTTAGGGCAGGGCCAGTGTCTGCCCAGGGACACTTGCCCCCTATTGGCTCGCCCATTAAATATATATATATATAATGTATATATATACATTATATATGATAAAATTAAATTAATATTTTTTAAAATTATTTATTAATTTTAAAAAGTTAAATTCTCCTTCTTAAATTAAAATCTAATTTTTTTTCCTTCTAAATTTAGTCTTTTTTTTTCTTTTTCCTTCTACTTCTTTAAATTCTTCTTTTTTTCCTGTTTCTTTTTCTTCTTTTCTCTCTCTTATTATTATTATTTTTTTCCCTTAACATTGCAACTAATAATTTCGTTACAATCTGACCTTATATGATTTAATAGTATTAGAGGGTTTTGTGATTTAAACCCTCGACTCTGTGTAGTTCGATGGAAATAAGTTAGAATTATTATTTTATATTTAGAATAAGGCTTCAAAATATTTCCTTAGGTAAAACTAATTATTTAGGAGAAAAATCAAATATTTCATCATATAAAATATATATATATCCATATCAGATTATGAGTGGCTAGAATTGCAATATAGAACAGACAATTAAAAAAAAAAAAAAAAAAGTTATATTTTGAGCAATTTTATCCAAATTGTCATTGATATTCTGTATATATAATTGTATAATTTGTCTTGCAAACTTACCTCATAATAAAAGTTTACCTCATAATAGAAGTTGTATTGGAGAAAACTTTGCACGATTAAGTTACTGGGTAAAATAGAAATTGCAAATAAATAAACCTAATTTTACCCAAATTATCATTGATATTCTATATATATAATTATATAATTTGCCTTGCGAACTTACCTCATAATATAAGTTTACCTCATAATAGAAGTTGTTTTGAAGAGAACTTTGCATGATTAAAAAAAATTTCTCTTTCCTAAAAAAATTTTAAATTTTTTTTTTCTTTTCTTTTCTTTCTTTTCTAGTTGTTTCTATCTAACCAAACAAAGCCAAAGATTTTAGTATATTTTGCACATCTTATTTGTCCTTGACCAACTAATCTACTACTATATTTTGCATATCTTATTTTAAATACTAATAATAATAAAAGAGGTTTTAGTATTACTCTGTATATAGCCCTTTATATAGAGATAATCTTTAACTGTGTGATTCACAGAATCAGGTGATAAAATTATGAACATTAAATATTCTCTTTATTGTACTGTGTTATTAACGTATGCTCAATTTTGGTAGGTAATTTATTTTTTATTTTATTTTGGGATAAATTGTGACATCATGATGTTTCGATTAATGTCATTCAGATGCAGGTCAACGAATTTTTTTAACAATTACACCCCTCTGGTTCAAATGTCATATTTGTCCCTGATTATTTAATTCAATTAATTAACAAAATATCAGTCCTGTTAATAGACAAAACTACTATCATAATTAAGTCTTTTTTTCTATTCTAATCTCTAATTTATTTATTTATTTTTTATTTTAGGTTCATTTTAGTACCAACCACCATGTTATTATTATTATTATTTTTGGTAAATTGCACCCCTCCTCATTCTTCTCACTGGTGGAGGAGCTATCGATGCCGATAGAAGGAAACGTAACCGGTGGTGGAGGAGATGGAGGATAGAACAAGTTAATTCACAAAATTTAGGAGGGCCCTTAGGGAGTGTCAGTGCGATTTATCCTTTACTTTGAAAGATTAAAGAGAAGAATGTACAAATATCAAAGGCCCGATGACAAATTAGGCCCAACAGAAAAACACCCTGCTTATACAAATTACTCCCTCTGTCCCAAAAAAGATGCCGCTTTTTGAGAATCGTGACTCACAATTACTTTTTGGGAACCGTGACTCACAAAAAGCGACATCCTTTTTGGGACGAATATAGTAATATTTTTATATCAGTGTTGCGTTCCTTTCATGTGCAAGACAAATCATTCTTACATTGAACTTATATTAAAATTTTAATTTTTAGAACAAATCAATTCTACATTGAACTTAGACTAAGGTTTCAAGTAAATCAAATCCATTTAAAATGTACCTATATTTTTTATTATTATATATCTCAATCTAAGTCAAGCACGTACACGGGACACAAGACACGAATGCGGCACGACACGACACGGACACATTGACACATTAAATTTTTAAAAAGTAGGACACAAATACGATTTGGACACGACTAAATATAAATATAAATTTTTATTTATACACATATATTGATTAATAATATTATAAAATTTTAATTCATTTCTAATTTTTATACTAAGAGTTGTAATGACTTTATATCATATATATATATATATACACAGTTATTTCACTATTTTGTTATAATAATGTTTTTTATTTTAAATGAACAAATATTATTTAATTCTTCTCTTTTGGTCATATGTTTATAATATCAAATTTTCTTGGCCCGTTTGATTAGATGGAAATAAATAAGAAAAGAAAAGATATAGAAAGTGAATGAAAAGAAAAGAGATTTTCTAGCATGCATTTGATTAACATGAAAAATTTATCAAGAAAATTGTAGAAAATATTAATGTGTTAGTTTGGATAGCATGAAAGTGAAAATAAAATGATTATACATACCAAAATTACCCTGTAAAAAAAAAATCAAATATTTCACCATATAACTATATATATACATACACACATACATTTTTTTTTTCCTAGTTGAGAAACTCACACACATTGCCTCCACTGAGATTCGAACTCTTGACCTCCCTTTGGGAAGTAGGAGCTTGGTACCGCTAGGCCATAGGCCTGTTGGTTACACACACATACATACACACACATATCCATATTCATACCCGAAAATGACTTGCATTAATATACCAAATTAAAAGTTCAATATGGTCCTTCAATAAACATTCATGGAACAAAATTTTTCCATCAAAATTTAAGTAGTAGCAGACCTACTTGGGGAGAGTTTTCCGATTCTATTGTATATTCATTTATATATAGAGAGAGATATATGAGTATATATATTAGTGATTTACGAAGGCAGGTATAGGTAAATGCTCTTTACATACTAAAAGATAAAAGCACAAAGAGACAACACATAGTATATATATATATTGGATACTATATATATATTTGGAATGAAAAAATCATTAAAATAGCGTCCCTAATTATCAAAAATTCTGAAACTATAGATGTAATAATTATCTAAGACTGTTAAACTCATTATTTTAAGTATGATTTGAGATTATGAGTGGCTAGAATTGCAACATAGAACGGATAATTAAAAAAAAAAATATCTATTTGGAAGGAACAATTTTACACAAATTATCATTGATATTCTCTATTAACGATATAATTTGCGTTACCAAAGAAATGTTGAGAGAGAACTTACCTTTGGAGAGAACTTTGCAATAATTAAGTTATGGATAAAATTGAAAAAACAAATAAATAGGGGATTCTTTCACGCCAAAATAAATAAAATTTTCACGTGTTTTTTGAGGGAAAAATTTTGGAAGAAAAAAACTCAAAAAAGGAAACTAATTTTCCATCATGATTCTGTTTTTATCTATTCAAACTTTAAAAAAAATTAAAAATTTCCTTTCTTTTCTTTTCTAACTATTTTTACGACCAAATAAAGTCTTAGTGACGAGAATAGTATACATATTATCCATAAAAATATTTAATGTCTTTTACTAACGGAGGGAAAAAATATATTTTTTAAACAAATTAATTCTTGGACAAAAATTATACTTGCTAAAAATTTTAGTTCTAAAACATAACCGACCAATAAATTGATGCCATAAATATGGATGGGAGCATCTAGGAAGCTTCCTTTGAATTACTGGGAAAAAACGAAGTTTGTGAAGTTTTTCCTCACACGACACGAACAAAGGTGGATGATGTGAACCTACAGGGAGACGGTAGAGTAGACCACAGTGGGGCCCATATATTAATGAGCAACTTAAAACTTTTTTTTCTACAGTTGATTCTGAAACACTCTAACGTGTCCTTTTTAATTCAAAAAAATAAAATGATATTATATGTGATTATAAAAAAAATTACTTAGAATAAAAAATATAAGACAAAATAATGTGAATTTCACATCAATTTTATTGATCTTATTTATATCATTATGTTTGAGGGGGAAAAAAATGGAGAGAAGAAAAAATAAAAAAGAAAAAGAAAAAGAAAAAGAGTGAAAAGTTCAGGTCTTGGCTTGACAAATTTGTATCGCGAACTTTTATAGTTCTTGTTTTGTTTTGTTTTGGTCCTTGGTTCCAGCTACTTTAATACTTCGTACTTTTACCTTCTGAAAAGAAAAATCACCAGAGCTGTGTGTAGAGAAAGAGCTTCTAAAGGAAGGTTTTGCACGAAAGAAGATCAGAATTGCTGAATTAAGTGCTAGGTAAGCTTTGAAGCCTTATATTAATTGCTCTGTTTTGTGGATTTGCAAGCTAGAAAACTTGATATTTGATGGTCATTAAATACTGCTGATGATGATGACGATGATCTTTAAAACTTGATGTTTGGATGAGTATTGAGTAAAAATATTATTTTTATAATTGCTTGCTGTTTCTTTATTCCCTCTTTGTGCTGAAAATTTTGAGTGCTCTACCATTCATTCCCTCCCAAGTGTTCTAGCACACCAACTAGTTTGGCCTTTGTCAGCCCCAATCTGGTTTTTCATCTATTATTGTTGCTTTGGATAAAAATGCTCTATGACATATAAATTATGCTTATAAATTTTTTGTGTTTATATATAAATACACACAATTTAGGTCCAGTGAATTGAAATATTCATTACAAAATTGGAAGGTGAATGAAAGTAGATCTTGTTTTTTCATGGAATTAATTTGCAGTTCATTGAAGAGTTCTTTGAGATGGGACTCCTGATCCTTAACTCTGGTCTACTTTGTGCGAGTAATTACATGTGAATTTAAATTATTTATTTATTTATTTTAGCCCTTAAGAGAACACAAAATGAGTAGCAGAATGTTTAGCTTTGAGGCGGGTCGTTAATCTGGTTTCCATTAAAGGTTGGTGGAAGTTGGCTCCAATGATGATCCATCGGTGGACAATTTTTTTTTTTTTGTTTGCGTTTTCCTCTCAAGTGAATAGAGAAACCAATAAAATGGCTCATGCACTAGCAGATTTGAATGTAGAGACTAGAAGGGAAGCTTTAATTTTAGATGTTCTTCCCCCTTTTATAGCCTTAGCAGCTGTTACAAATTGTATTGGTGTTTGATTCCTGGAATGGAATCTAGTTCATCTTTGCCTGCAAATTATAAAAAAAGTATAAACAGTATGAATTCCAAGTGGGAACTGAATCCCCAAATCAATGAATCTTTGTGGATAAATATTTTACTACTTTATTTTATTCCTTTATTATATTGATCTGCCTAAGTATATTTATTGAACAATGACATCATGGTTGAGTTTTCATCCGAATCAAAATTTGCAAATCACAATGTCATTCTCATCACAGTGGAAATGAAAAATCCAATTTGCAGCCTGTACTTCGAAATTTTCTACAATTTATTGGTGAATTTTGTGACAGAGAATCAATCAAAGGATCCTGCCCTTCCTAGCTTCTTCGGAGAAGTTAGAGAAAGAGATGGCTGATGCTGTTGTTGATTTTCTTTTGGATAACCTGAAGCAATTACTCCTCTATAATGTCGAATTGATTTCCGGGGTGAAGGATCAAGTTGAATCTCTTTACAAGGAGCTAAGTTTGATGAAAGCTTTCCTCAAAGATTCGAAGGATAAACGGAGTGAGTATGAAACCGTAAGAGAGCTAGTGAGACAAATCAGAGATGTGGCTTATGAGGCAGAAGACATCATCGACACATTCGTGGTTAATGCTGCAATGCAGAAAGCAAGAAGCACCTTGGAAAAATTGTTCGTGTCTTCGATTATCCAAAAAAGCTATGTAGTGTTGCGAAAGAGATCAAATCCATCAAGGTAAAAGTGAAGGAGATCTATGATAAGAAGATGTTTGGCATTGAAGTCCTGCAAGGTGGGGAGCTTTCCAAAAGAGGCCCACGGCAAGGAAGACCTCCCGTTGTGGAGGAAGACAATGTGGTGGGTTTTGACGAAGAGGCGAAAACAATGATAGAACGACTTACTAATGGACCAGACCAGCTGGAAGTTATCTCAGTTGTCGGCATGGGTGGCCTAGGTAAGACAACACTTGCTAGAAAAGTTTACACTGATCCCTCCATTGAATATCATTTCTATTTCCGTGCATGGACTTATGTGTCTCAAGAATACAATAGAAGGGAAGTGTTTCTTGGCATTTTAAGTTCTATTACTCAGCTCACAGACGAAATGTTTAAAATGAGTGATGAAAGATTAGGTGATGAACTATGCACACATCTAAAGAGTGGGAAGTATCTTATTGTCATTGATGACGTCTGGACCACGGAGGCATGGGATGATCTTAGAGCGGCTTTTCCGAACACCAATAATGGGAGCCGAATATTGTTAACTAGCCGAAACACAGATGTG
>JAOTQH010000057.1:4086398-4105815 GCA_025631255.1 Cornus kousa | reverse complement strand
CTTAAGTGTACTCAAGGCGACAACATGGCTTGCGCCTCTGGCGCCTTTAACAACTATGTCTTCAATAGATAGAACGGGAAATTTCAGCAGACATGATCATAGGCTTTCTCAATATCCAGTTTGCAAAGAACACCAGGAGCCCCACTGCAAAGTCTAAAATCCACACATTCACTAGCAATAAGGGCAGAGTCCAGGATCTGTCTACCCCCAATGAAAGCATTCCAAGACTTAGAAATAATTCCATCTAGAACCTCCCTCAATCTAAACACAAGGACTTTTGTGATGAGCTTATAGATGCACCCAATCAACTGATTGGTCTAAAATCCTTGACGTTAGAAGCACCACCCTTCTTAGGAATAAGGGCAATAAAGGATGCGTTCAGCGATTTCTCAAACCACCCCGCGGAATGAAACTCATGAAAGGTGCCCATAACCTCGTGCCAAACCACCTCCCAGCTCTCCAACAAAAATCTCATAGTAAAACCATCTGGGCCTGGAGACTTATCACCATTACAACTCTTTAGAGCCTTTAGCAGCTCTTCCTCCGAAAAAGGACTCTCCAACCCATCCCTTTCCATTGCAGAAATAGAATCAAAGTGAAGACCATCAAGACGTGGCCTCCATCGAAGAGGCTCAGAGTAAAGCATTTGGTAGAAAGAGACAATACCGCTTCACACCTCCTCCTCCGTAGTCAAGACCGTACCATCCACACACATCCGCCCATTGTGATTACTCTTTCTATGAGCATTAGCAGTTCTATGAAAGAACTTGGTATTCCGGTCTCCCTCTTTGAGCCACAAGGCCCGAGATTTCTGGCGTCACGAAATTTTCTGCAAAACTGCAATCTCCACACATTCTGCCTGACTAGTTGCTCTCCTACTGCGATGAGATTCAGAAAGAACACCCTCCCCTTCCAATCTATCAATCTCAGCAATATCAGCTAATGCCCTATTCTTCCTCCACTCCAAACTCCCAAACACCTCCTTATTCCATCTTTTGAGATTATTTTTCAGAAGTCGAAGCTTACCTGCAAGAATAAAACTCAACGTACCCACCACCAGATTCTCCTCCCACCAAGAGTGCACAGATCCCTGGAAATTATCCGCTCGAAGCCACATGTTCTCAAATCTGAAAGGAGTGCCACCAGATTCTGGTTTTTATCCTGGTTTCATCATTAAGAAAATGGTTTCTTCCCTATAGAACTATATTATAAGTTCCCAGTTATTTTATTTTATTTTAATTATATATTTAAGATGGCATTCTTTGTTTGGTTGATCATTTTCAAGAATGATTCTAGCAGATCATCTATTTTTTAGGAACTGGTCTATACCCATTAGATGTGTTATTTGCAAAGCTGTGGCTAGGAATGTTGATAATCTTCTGCTGCCTTTCCCTTTTCTATTTCCCTCTGTAGTTGCCTACTTACTGTATTTGGTTTGCAGTGGTCCATGCTGCAGAATATCTATTTTTTCCAGTCAGTTGTCCTGGCTTCGATTTTTAGATACATTTATTTGGATATGCCCCTTTTAGTTTTTCTTCAAACAATTTGGGAGGAGAAATAACATGGGGATTTTATGGAGTATATGTGAGTTTAGTGTAACATATATAATAGTTTCCTTTTTCTGCTCTTGTAGCATGTTTATTTAGGATCCCAGTTCTCTATTTTCACAAAGTATGGGATTCTACTCTTTGTTTAAAAAAAAATGGGTTGAAAACTTTGTCATTTTGGTATTCTCTTTGAAATGTGAAGTTACGCATGAATGATTAAGACAATTTATTCTCCCCCTAACCTACCACAAGCATGATTAATATTGTGATTTCTAAGTTGTTCTTCCCGCTGCCAATTCTGACCATCAAACTTGATTTCTTGAAGCCTTAGAATAGTGTCCTGCTACTGGGTTTTCCAGTCCAAGAGTTACGTCACGTGCTTTGTATACTCAATCCTTTTTTTCAATTTCTTTTGTTTCTAGGCTCAACAGTGGGCATTTTTCGTTACATTATCAAGTTTACTCGGTAGGATGGTTGAATTAGGGGCCAACACTTGCATAGGAATGTTTTTTGGGCCATGAATAAGAGTAATACTCACTTTTAGCATTTTGCACATTTTTTACCAGAAGGTATTCCTAAAAAAATGAAGCGTTCTATATAGTTGACCATTGAAGTTCCTTATATGCATGCTTAACAACCACTAAACTGCTTTGAATTTTGTTTCTTTATGTAATGCCTTATATTTACTCTATGCTGGAGTTCTTCTCTTGCATTTTTATTTTCATCAAATATATCCTATAGCTATTCACTAAATCTTGAAAATTTTATTTAGATGTTACACAATATTATCTGGTGAATTTAGTTTGAGTTTGACTGGATTATCTTTTGTAGAAGCATCATTTTCCCCATTATGTCTTGCCCTGCATTACTTGTTGGTCTTTCAAATGTCCTGAGCTACCCGTGTCTTAATACTTGGGTGGCTTTCCACATTTACTTTTGGCAAGTCATAAAAATAGTCAAAACCTAACATTTGCCAATCATGAAATATAGCTGCTGTGCGTGAGCAATTGTCGAATGGCTATTTACTTATTGCAACAAGTGGAGGATTGAACCAACAAAGAACAGGAGTAAGTCAAAATATTCTGTACCATATGCTACGTCTTCCATTAAATATCTATAGTGGAATGTTGTCCTTGGGCTTTTAAAATCTGTTTGTCATTTCTACTTTTCAATGTAAATAATCTAAAATTTGCTATCCATTTCATGAATTTAGATAACTGATGCTGTAGTTGTTGCTCGGATTCTCAATGCTACTTTAGTTGTACCTGAGTTGGATCATCATTCATTTTGGAAGGATGATAGGTGAGTCAAGATTTCTTCAATTTATTTGTAGTATATAAGCTGTGTGATTATTAACAAACAAAAAAGGGGAAAAAAAGGAAAACAAAGATTATACACTGTATGATTTTATTCTTGGTCACAATAGATAGTTACATTTGCAATCATTTTCTCATTGAATACAACCTTATTTGACATGCAGTGACTTTCTCAACATTTTTGATGTTGATTGGTTCATCTCTTCCCTTGCAAAGGATGTTACCATTGTTAAAAGAGTCCCATATAAAGTTATGAAATCCATGGAAAAGCCCCCATATACAATGCGTGTTCCAAGGAAATCAGAACCTGAATATTATTTGGATCAAGTACTGCCAATACTCCAGAGGCGACGCGTAAGGAAGCTATTTAACTCATTATTGTATTTAATGTTTTCATGATTAATTATACACATGTGAGTTTATACTTTATTGAGCTTTTTGTTCTACTATTTTTTTTTGGGTACTAGTATTTGCTTGCCTGCTGATGTTCTGAAAAATCATGAATTGTATTAAATGATAGTACCACTGTAGAGTAGAACTGTAATTAAACAGCTTCAGTTTCCTATCTGTAGTCACTTGAAATCCCTGGTTAACTTGGTTGTCTTGCTGGAATATGTACCTTGTAAATTTTATTCTGATTGATGACAGTTAACGCTCCAAATTTTTTTGCAGGTTGTGCAATTGACGAAGTTCGATTACAGGCTTTCTAGTAACCTTGATGAAGAGTTACAAAAGTTGCGTTGCCGGGTCAATTATCATGCTTTAAGATTTACAAAACCTATTAGGCATCTTGGTCAGAAACTTGTGATGAGAATGCGTAAGATGGCAAAGCGTTATATTGCAGTCCACTTGAGGTTTGTCGCTTCTACTCATAATATTGAATGATGAGCCAATATTTACCTAACAGCTCACCATGCAAGTATGCAAAGCAATGCCAATTTATGTAATTCAAATAGTGCACTTCCATTTGTGCAGAATAGAACCTGCCCCTTTGTTTGTCTTTTCTTGAACATCCTGAATCATGCATTTTTTTTGGTAGCACTAGAATAATCATGCAAGATCTGTCCCTCTCCCAAGTACCAACATACTGAAGAGGTAAAGTGGAACAAACGAGCATGTGGGTTTCTCATTCTCATGTGTTAGTTCTTCCAATGTCAACTGCTAGTAAAGAGATGTATTTATGCCTCCATGTGAATCCTGTATTGTTCTCTGAACTAATGGGAGTTTGTTGCCAAGTGTTAGCACAGCCTTTTAAGTTGTTACTTGGTAGAAGGGATATGATTGTCTGATTTACTTATGAAATTCTTACTACTGGTTGCATTTGCATTTCTATCAAGTGTGCCCTTTGGGAACAAAATGTTAGCCTTCTATTGTTGGAATCTGGATGTTAATAATGTCTGGTAACATTACCACCAAATGTATCATGCCTATGAATTTTAAACTTTTGAGTAGTCCATACGTTTCATTTTGGTAATTTCCAGTGTAACTTGCTTCGAGATCCTCAGTTCCTTGTACTGGGGACTGGACCTCCTAAAATTTCAAATTAAAAAAGCTAGTGATAACAGATACAGAGTGAACTTTGTTTTTCCTTGTATATATTTGACTTTGATACTTGGAAAAGAGTTTTTCCCCTCCATGTCTGTCAGTATGCGCTTCTGTGAAGTGCCATTTTTATTCTTCTCTTCCCATATTGATAGTTTGATATATCTGAAGATAATGCTTATAAGCTGATATTGATATTCTCACTTTAAGGTGCTTCCAGACATTAAGAATTCGAATCCCCACCACATACAGAAAATATACATATAAAAATTCAGGTATATGTATGGGTACAGGCTGGGTATGGAATGGTACCCCTTTCTCCAACCCATGCATTGGAAAAGTAATCTCTTCCCAATCCATTTGAACCCATAATAGGACAGTCACCATAAGACAATTTTCGTATGGGTGGAGTTTTATTACTCAATGGGGTGCATCGGTAATGTTTGGACAGACTATTTCTACCATCAAAGTAAGTCTTCACTTGGAAAGACTGAAGAGCTTTGTCTTTTGTTGCATGTGTCATGCTGACACTGATGAACTTGTGGCAAAGAATAGTCTTAGTGGAGGCACTTCCTTTTATAAGGGTTGGTGCACCATATAATTATAAAAAAAAGGGTTGGTGCACCATACATTCAGCTTATCTTTTGACGTGGATGAGTTAATAAGTCACATCCTTCACCTTTATATTCAACTGTTGGATTGTAAGAGCTGTCCCACATCAGAACTAGACTGGAATATATGAACTTTTACAAGTTTCACAAGTCTGACGATCTTCAGCTAATACTAGTGTTTAGGGCAAGTGTGGATTTTCTGAAAAATAATATTTGCACGAACGGATATGGAAATCTTGAATAGGGTTATACATACATGTGTATCGGTAAATGAAGAATTTTGGAAATAGAAATGGTACTATTGGAAAATTGCTACACAATATTGAGGTGGGCTAGGACCGCTAGGTTACCTCCTTTCCCTGACTCTGCCAGAGCCAAGTCCAATTTACAGGCTTCTCCTCAAACCCACTTGCAACCCATTTGAGTGCTCCCAAACCTTTCCCAGTAACAGCAGCTAACCCCAAATAATCCAGTGCATTTGCATCCCTTGCATGTGGAAACCCACTCACCCACCTATGTTGTTTATTTCTGCGTGTTTCATCCTTTCCTTCATATTTTGTTTGTTGTCTGAAACTATTTCTATGACAGGTTTGAACCTGATATGCTAGCATTTTCTGGGTGTTACTATGGTGGAGGTGACAAAGAAAGATACGAGCTTGGTGAGATAAGGAAACGGTGGACAACATTACCTGTGAGATTCTTGTTATGAATGATCTTCATCTCGATATCTTCTGTTTCATCACAAAGCAACTGTTCGATGATGAAAAATATTCTGTCTTTGATATGTAGATAAGTTACATGTTTTGTTATACCATATGATCATCATAACTTTTTTAAAATGCATACACTAAATATATTGTTTTATAGATGCTAAATTATAGGTTGCATCATGCTTATTAAGAGGGATAAATTGGAATTTTCTTGTTCCATATTCTGGTTTCTTTGCAATTTTATTTTATTTTATTTTATTTTTTGGGTAATTTGCACTCACACCCCCTTAGGTTTGCAATAAAGATAGGTAGATACAACTTTGGGAGAGTGTGATCCAATTGCTCCACCAAGTTTGCAAGCTTGAACAATAACACCCCAACCATGATAAGAGTACCTAATTGCCCTTTGACTTCTGAATTGACTCATTTAAATCATTAGAATACAATATTAAACTTTATATGTCTTTTTATTTGACCAAAATGACCCTTGGCAAAAAAATAATAATAATAAAATAAACCAAACTCCAATGCCATATGCATACAGACGGGGCGGAGACAGGAATTTTTAATTGTGGGGTCAAACTAGTAATGTAAAATTAAAATTTTAAAATAATATAAAATCATTATAAGAAAAAAAAAAAAAAAAAATCGCATGTTTAATGCCCTCCCTTAGTTAAACTATCTAATAAAAAAACACTAACTTTTCACCTCAAAAAATAAGAAATATAACTTTTCAATTATATAAATATTTTTTATTTTATAGTAACATATTAAATATAAAAAATATTAAATATCACAATCACACACAAGTTAATATTTTCATTTATTAGTATTTACTGAAACATTAATAACACAAGTGTTACAACTTACAAAACTTGTGTTTCTATGAAAGACGAATGTCCAAAAGAAAGAGGAGATGGACCCATTCTATGTGTAGAGGGCCCGCATCTCCAATCGTTCTAAGTATTTTTTGGGGGGTGAAAACCCTCATCTTAATAACTTGTAATAAGCATGATTATTAATTTTGTTTGGAAGGAGTCAAAACCAAGAATTCCTTATAAAGAGCAAGACACTCTGGCCCACTCAATCGTACGATTGTAGTTGAACAAGTAATTCATATTATGACAAATAAATAAAATAGTAAAATCTCTAGAGAGACCAGCTCGAATCAAAAGCCACCAATTAAAACCACCATCATTTTTCAAAAGTTTTAACTAAAGACAACACATTTTATTTCATGTGCTCACTCACACACTTAGTTTCCCTACAAACGACAGAGATTTTTGACACGTGTACATCACCACCCAAAGGTTGACCGTTCCTTCGATGACCTGTCAAACCTCTCTTAACAGAGGAGGAGAAGAGACGTCAATTTTCTCTCAGCATGATTTTTTCTCGAGAAAGTCAGGACATCATTTTCTTCGAAAACTTTACCGTTAAATCTGTTTGTTTCTTCTTCAGCTATAGGTTCTATTACTCGAAGACGAACCACAAATAATAAACTACACTCGGCCCCATTCGATTGCACAAAGCCTTGGAGATTCGGAGGTTGCAGCTCTCAAGATTCGAAGGCTTTGAGGTTCATTCTAGGGTTTTCTCGAGCGAACACATTGTATTTTCCATTCCACGTACGTTAACGATTAAATTGTGTATATATATTATTTTTAATTATATAATTGCTTTAGGTCGGTTATAAATTTACATGTACATAAATGTATATATATGAAGCTTTTGATGCTTGAGGATAGTTCATAAGTTTACAAAGTCACATTATCTCGGGTTTGAGCGTGAAATATCATGAACTAAATAGTTGTCTGCTTTATGCTTGTGTGTGTAATATTTAATTAAATAAATGTATTGTGTTTATATGTAAATGCATATACTATATATGTATATGGTTCATGTTAGGTTAGCTATAAGTTCACATTGTTTTGAACTTGATCATTACAGCATGTATGTAAAATCAAATAAGTACTTCCATTAGACAGCTATTGGTGAAAGAGGATGGGTCGTCTTTCTGTTAGAAGCTTACAATGTCACACTAGCTCGGGTTCAAGTGTACAATGTCATAAACTAAATAGTTGTCCACTTCATATACGTATATAAAGACGATTGTATAGATTATTGAGAAGTTATTAGGTAGTCCGGACCAAGCAAAACGCCATGCAACCAAATGTGTCACCTTTGTTCAACGTAATAATTTCTCATAGTCTATTAGGGTCTCTAAGAGAAGACATAATGCATAATAGGAAAGAATGGAAAAAGAGAATTCATGTGGCCTACGCCATCCATATGGGAAAAAGGCAAGGATGATGATGCTCTGAGATCAGTTGAAGTTGTTGATAATAGGTGATCGATGGTTTGCCTGTTATTTGGGGTTGTTTCTACGTGCAATTTGAAGGGTTTTTTCTAACAGGATCAAATAATTGCATGAGAAGAGATATACTTGTAAAGAGCAGAAAGCGTGGGACATGTGGTTGTCTGCTCATGATTTTGTATTGCTATCTGCATAGACTACATTTAAATGTATATGAGCATTAGAGCAAATTCCTGGAATATATTATTTTTCCAGGTTTTGTGAGTTTGGTATCACTCTTTTGGCTGGGTGAGAGATGTCTGCCAGAGGAAAGTGCAACTATTGTTCTGTAGAAGGAAAATAAGAACAAGTGGTATTATTTTTTGGTTGGTTTTATTAACCTGCCCTTTTCTGTTGAAATCTCTTTATGACATTATCTGCATAAGTTGGCAATTCAGTTATTATTTTGGTTAGTGATTTAAGTTAGATTATGTTCCATGTATATTCTAATTGTGGGTTTCACCCAATGGAATAGAAATATCTTGAAAATCCCAATTTATGTAGTGAAGAAAACCTCCAATTGCATGTAGTTTTTAAATTTTTTCTGCTGCAGTATGTGGTTCAGAAGTCTTTTTGATTCTCATTCTGATCTATGAACGCATGTGTTCCATCGGTCATGTGTAATATTTTATGTTATCTGGTGAACTAGACAAGATAATCGTTGATGTCGACTCATTTCCACCATCTTTGTTTAGCAGCAAATTCCTCACTGCATACTCGTAATTATTTAAAGCCAGGGGTAGAATTCGTGCGAAAGGATTGAGTAGAGTTATAGAATCCCCTGTCTTGATGTAGCCTGCTAAATATCTAGATGTCAGCATGTTTGACTTCTGCTTCATCATTGTTTTATTGAGATTTGGAAAAAGTGTGACATAGGCTTAATCAGCAGTTTATTACTTTCTACTTCTTAGGGTTGTCCTACTACCATGAGGGTAACCTTCTCTGTTCTGGAGCTCTGGAAACTTCAAACTTGAATAGCATGTGGGCCAGCTATTGCTCTCCAAGTTGCATCTTCTATCTTTTGCGATTCTGGAATCAGAGATTGTGACTAATATGGGATTGCTTAGACGCAGGTTCAGAACCTTAAGCAATTTAATTTCTTCACGAGTAAAAGCTTTGTTTACGGGTGTTCTTTTAATACCTTTCATTATTAAAGCATTTACAACTCTATAAATTTTTTGATAATTTTAAGTAGTATTGTTTTGTGTATTTCTAACCTCTTCTTTTGGTTGCATTGAAATGGTAAGAAGACCCAATGAGATAATGAGGCTTGTTATAACAACTGTTATTGGAGTTGTGTTTGGCTTCTTTTTTGGAGTATCCTTTCCAACACTCTCATCAAATAAGGTATGGAATATTGTCTTATTGTTTTTATTTTACTTTTTTCAATATCTATTTATATGATATGCTTTTCATTGTTTCTTCTTGTTTTCATTTTTTTTTTTTTCAAATTTCTTTACTTATATGTTGTCTTTTTCATTGTTTACTGTCCAAAAAAGGTCTAATCCTTTTTGTTTTTATATTTGATAGGTGAACCTATCCCCTAGTCTTTCTGCTTCCATTAATACTTCTCACATTGAAAACAAGTACTCAGGCATCTCAGCACATGCATTGTTGGAAGTCTTTTCTTCTCTGAAGGAACATAGAGATAACTTGACTCAAGTTCACAGTAATGAAACAAAGGTAGATTTTCTTTCATTGATTTGAGAAAGAGACAATGGAACTTCTAAAAGTGCTTTATTCCCATTTGTGCCGTACTATTGCTGCTCCACAAATAGAAATTCTCTCTCTCTCTCTCTCTCTCTCTCTTCTTTTTTCCTTTTCTTTTGAGGCAGATTGGGGCTTGGGGGAAGCCATTTTTTTTTTTTTGTTAGCTCATATTTCTGGCACAATCAGTCGTAGAATTTTTTTTCTCAAGCAATCTGGTCGAGCCCACTTTTGGGCAAACACAAACACCATATTCTGGTGCAAATTCAAGTTTTGTTTTGCCTCCATACTTACTATTGGAAAAGTATTGTGAACATAGTGCTCTCTTGTGTTTGTAAATAAGTCCAAAAAGAAATGGCCGGATTCTTATGGAAGTTGCAGTTTATGCTATGCACTGCTTTATGAGTTGAGGAACAGAGAAGTCTCCGCACAAAGTTAGACTAGTCGTAGAAAAATGTATGAAAAAGTCAATAGAAGAAAATAAATTTATCAAAATTAAAATTCCAATTCATAGCCCAAATCTGGTTGGAAATAATAGAACAATTAACAATGACTTGGTATGAAAAAGCCTTCACTATACATGGTCAAAAAATTCCCAGTTGCCTTAATCTCTTCTTGTCAAAAATAGGTGCAACTTATCAAAAAAAAAAGAAAAAAAATAGGTGCATGGGTAGCTGATTTCACAAACGTTGTGTTTGGCGGCATGGAATTGGAGCCTTGGAATTGGGGAATTGGAGAAAATTTTGGTTCAATTTTCTAAGTTGCTTTTCTCCAATTCCAATTCCAATTCCAATTCCAAAGTGTATCCTTGATGCCAATACACTTGGCATTCTCTATCCCATCATGTGCAGCCCTATAAGGATATGCATATCACGTCACAAACTTGCTGGACATGTGATTCTCCTATTGACACATGAATTTGTGAACAACCTCCATTCTTCATTGAAGAACATGTGCCCCTTGATCCAACCATGCGGTGTCTAGAACTAGGACTTTGTCAAAGGGGTCGAGCAAGATTCTCCATTTATGACTCATCATTGGCAAGGGCTTTATTTTCCGTCGTGCACTCTTTGGCGACATATCTCCTACTGCGTGGTGCCATATTTCTGTTGCACACAGTCAATTATCAATCTCCATTTACACACTTCTTTCCGAATTGGGATCTCCACTGTCTCACTCTGCCCATCAAAAAGCCATCTTGGTGAGCATGTAACCCTGACACATTTTATGCCTGCCTAGTCAAGAGTAGGGTTGAAGAGTCTCGAGCTTGATGCAAGGCCACAGAGTGACTTCTGGACTTTTCCATGGCCCACCTGGGATCCTAGAGGTTTGTTGCTTGCCAATTGAAACCAAAAGTTCTCTGAGGTGTGCTTCCTTCATGGTTTAGAGACCTTGGCTTGATTTAGAAAGAGTGATACCACATGACCATAGAGAAAACACGGACATGATATCATGTACACTCATGTCTCTTATATACAAGGGAGGGATCCCTATCCCAGTTTTAGGAACAATAACAAGAGAACACTGGATGGATTTAGTTCCTGTCTTTGTAACTGGAGCATATTTTTTAAGAACACCATTAGGAGGGTGATACTGACCTTGGAGTTCTCCTGAATTATTCTATCACCACTACTTACTTTTGTCTCCTAAGGTCGGCTTAGTTTTCACTCTAGTCATTATTGGGAATTCTGTCATCCTTACGTGCAATACCTCTATTACTATGACAGTACAACAAACACCCAGAGGTGCTACCTCTAACTCCTCACAGTGGCATTTATTTTCAAACCTACCAGGTGCTACTGATACTGACCTTGGAGTTCTCTTGGATTTCTCTGCTACTGCCAAACTCATTGACTTCTTGTACATTACTTCAATATAATAGTGGTAGACTGTATGTTTCTGTAAGGCTCTTGTTGTGATTGAAAATAGAGGTCCAGAACGGTGTTAAATGATCAGTCAACACGGAATATTTTGAGAATGTAGAATCTTTCTTTGTAAATCAATGGGTAATGCATAAAGATGGGTCCATGAATTTGTATTCCCTTTAAATTCCAACACCGTGCTGGACAGCTCATATCTAGATTGAGTTATGACAATCAACCTGCGTACCTCCTATTGGTTTTGTATGATAAATGGGAAATGTAATGTAGTTTATCGATTCTGAACTTCTAGTCAATGAACTTTTCCTTTTGTTAGTTATGAAATATTCAAAAAAACATTTGCAATGACCTGTATTCGATATGTAAATTTTTCAGAGATCATTGTTTATAACCTTCCTGGTTTTCAGTTATAGCATAAACTTGTAGCTTTGATTATTTGATTGCAGATTTGGATCCCATCGAATCCTCGGGGTGCTGAAAGCCTGCCCCCAGATATCATTGTACCTGATTCAGATTACTATATCCGCAGATTGTGGGGTGAACCAAGTGAGGTGTGTTTCCTCTACCGACTTGAGCGAAAGCCACATTTGAGGGTTTTTTTTTTTAATTTTTTTTTCTTCTCTCAGTGGTACAAGAGAAATTTTGCACCTGAAGCAAATTTAATATCTTAGGAATATCAAGAACATCTTGCATGTGCAATTGTTTTTAGCTTGACATGGATTTAATCATACGTGAAAGTCAATCACAAGAATTGCTAACTTTGGTGGGGGGAGAGAGTGGAGGAAAACTGTTTAGTGTGTTTGTGGAGAGCAAGCATTAAGAAATAAAGATTCATTTGATATTCTAGATTAGAATCATTAGATTGACATGTAAGCACAATAAAATATATATATATATATATATATAATTTAATGTATTAAAAAATCATTTTAAGAAGCTTCCAAAATTGGTTAGGCATGTAAAGAGAGGCAATATATTTGACTCCCTTCTTTTTCTTTTCAAATCATGTTCATCCAATTATATATTCCTTCTTCCTTCCTGCATAATATATAACATGCTGAAGAAAGATAATAGGGTCCCAAATGGTCTGTTAGACATCAGACGCAGAGAATAAAAGGTGTAAGAAGCAAATGTACTTTGAAAAGTTGCATGATAAAAAAGTTTCAATTCATTAGTGAATAGTTTGGCTATTGCTACAATGATGATGTGAAAATAATTGCTAAGATTTAACTTTATCTTGTGCCTTCTTAATCTTATCGGTTGTCAGGTACTTCCACTTTTAGACGTAGCTAGAAGACCTGTAATTTTGGTGCTGTTTGAATGTTTAATAATTTATTAGTTTATTTGAATAATTAATCTATTAATAAACTTCTGCAGGACTTTACCATCGAAAAAAAATATCTTATAGCCTTCACTGTTGGTTTTGACCAGAAAGACAACATCGATTTAGCAGTTAAAAAGGTCAGACTAAACTCTTGTTTCCTTCCCTCTCCCTCTTTTCCTCTCCTGTGTCTGCAAACATGCGCTCTCACTCATGCTACTTAACATTATTGCAGTTCTCTGAGAACTTTACCATTCTGCTGTTTCACTATGATGGCCGGACAAGTGAATGGGATGAGTTTGAGTGGTCAAACAGGGCTATCCATGTGAGTGCTCAGAAGCAAACTAAATGGTAACTATTGTTACTCTTTTTTTTTTCTTTTCTTTTTTTTCTCTAAGGCCTAGTTCAGTCATGATTTAACATACGCTCCATGAAATTGGTCCAAGGTGGTATGCCAAACGTTTTCTGCACCCCGATATTGTGGCGCCCTATGACTACATATTTATCTGGGATGAGGACCTTGGTGTGGAGAATTTTGATGCTGAGGAGTGAGTATTGAAAATTTAATTATCATGTTGAGAAATGAGAATGAGAATGAAAATTCTGCTGGTGTGAACTAGGATTTTAAGTTTTAATTCCTCAATATTGTAGATATATTAAACTAGTGAGGAAGCATGGGTTGGATATTTCACAGCCTGGTTTGGATTTGTCTAGTGGAATGACATGGCAGATGACTATGAAGAGAGATGACACTGAAGTTCACAAGTAAGAACAGAGCTTATTGTCCCCATCTGTATTACAATAGGCTGACCTATCTTTAAATTTTCATTTTTACCTTTGCAGAGAAACTGAGGAAAGACCTGGGTGGTGCGATGACCCGCATTTGCCACCATGCGCAGCGTATGTACACAATTTAAAATCCATTGTACTAATAGACGCGTGCTTTGCATCTGTCATAACCCCCTGCATATGATGTGAACATCTCATCAGTTAAACCTTTCAATGCACAGATTTGTTGAGATCATGGCAACCGTGTTTTCTCGAAATGCATGGCGTTGTGTTTGGCATATGATTCAGGTATGGAGCAATATCTTTATATGCCCAGCTCCTGTCTTAGTAATTTTAAAATTATATACTACATATATATATATATATATATATATGAAAACAAAAAATCTATAAGCATGTTTTTGTGGAACCTTGAAAAATATTTGTTGTCATTATTGCAGAATGACTTAGTTCACGGGTGGGGTATTGATTTTGCTCTCAGGAAATGTGTAGCGGTTAGTGATCATGATTCTCTTCTCTAATCATTGCATGCTCCTACTTATTGTTACAAGTCTGGTCTCATTCCCCTACATTTTTCTTGAAAACAGCATCCTGCTCATGAGCGAATAGGAGTTGTAGATGCTCAATGGATTGTTCATCAAACCGTTCCTTCACTTGGGAACCAGGTAATAAGACCAAGCTTATTACTGCCACTGATAGATCTATTATTTTGCAATGAAATGTTGATGCTATCTACTTTCAACAGGGTCAAGGTGATGACGGGAGGGCACCATGGGAAGGGGTAAGCAGAAGTTCTGTCCTTCGGTTTTCATTTATTTCCACAAACATTTATGAAGCATGGGTTGTTAAATTATATTAACTCTCTTGTCTCAGGTGAGGGATAGGTGTAGACAAGAATGGGGAATGTTTCAAGATCGCCTGGCTTCTGCAGAAACATCTTATTTTACGTCCAAGGGGATCACTCCGCCTAATTACACTCGTCTGGGGGATATCTAGTCATGGCAGCAGAAACTCTGGATAAACTACTGATCAACTGTTGTTTTTGTTCAACTATTGCAGTGGATAGCTTCAGAATAAGAAAATGCACCTACCACTTTGTTAATATTATTTGTTCTTCTTTTTTTGGGTTTCTACCTTACTTTCCTTTTACTTGCTGAGGCGTAGAATTGGAAAATTTTAGCATCTTCCCCACAGGCTCTGTTCACTTCTTTAGTACATGCGTTTATTTTGTTTTTTTTATTTTTTATTTTATTTTTTTTTAGGTAAGATACTGGAACAACCAAATCATACACAAGTAGTATTATGTTTTTTCTCTCTTTTCTGCCTACTGTGTAACTATTTGTTTGGATTGATGGTGCTGCCATGGAAAGAAAAAGAAAATTCTGTTTTTCATGGTGGACTGTTGGAATGATAGTTGTGAAATTGTTAGCAGGCAAGTACCATTTTGCACATGGAGTGTGTGATATATTACAGGATTTTACCATCGATGTGAAACATTGGGAAATGTATGGTAATGCCCTTGTGAAAGTAAATTAGACGCCAGCAAAGTTGTGCCTACTTGAGAAAGTAATTAGAAAATTTTGTAAGAAAAGCTATGTATTATTGTTGAAAAGGATATATTTTTGACGCACACATCTATAATATTGACTAACGCTTGTAATTTATGAAAAAAAATAAAAATAAAAAAATAAAAATCATCGAGACTTTACTGTGCTTAACAGGAATTTTTTAGACGTTTTTTTTTTTTTTGACGTTTTGAGCAGTTTGGGGAAAGATTCTTTTGAAAGTTATGTTCCAATGTCCAAGATCAAGTCCTGTTATCAAACATAAAATAATATATATATATATATATATATAAACATCAACACTTATCAGTGAATTTTTCTTTGACTTTTAACTCTTATCATTTTCTTGTATAAGAACTTCAAGATTAATGTAAAGGAGGAGGCCTAATTGAAATTAAAAGCCAATTCTTCTTCTTTCACCTAGAATTATTTCTTTCAAGTTTGGTCAATGCATAAAAAAAATAAAAAAATAAAAAAATAAAAAAAATAGAATAACACTTGGTAACATATTCACGCTGATATGGATTAATAATAAATTGATACTTCTTATTTTAATTATCAAATCAAAGATAATGGGGTAGATATTCATGTTCCAAATCAGAAATAGTAATTTAATTACTATCTATGATTTGGTAATTAAAATAGAATGTGTTCATCTATTATTGATTCACATCAGCACTTATAGATTTTTACAAGTGATGACCTAAGTATTGTCCAATAAAATATATATATATATATATGATTTGGTAATTAAAATAGAACGTATTCATCTATTGATTCACATCAATAATTATAAATTCTTACTAATGATGACCTAAATATTGTCAAATTATATATATATATATATATAAAAGTGGATTTAGTGGGTAAGGCAGTAGACTCAAAAATAATACTCCAATATACAAGTCGGTTTACTTCCTCGGTTTAATTTGCAAAGAATTACTCAAAAAATAAAATATACAAGTTTAAGATAATACACTGATTAAATGGAATCTAATAAATAACATTTTATATAACATTTAAATGGATCTAGTGTTTCACTCTCTCATAAAATACTTTGAATTCCCGCTTTTTCAAAATTTAGTGCTTTATATTGCTTGATTTCAATTTTGAGAGCTTCATATCAATTTTTACTTTTCCCGCTCGGTGGGGATGGAAACAGCAGATTGGCAAAACGAAGACTGGGAGTTCGTTAACGACGATGGCTTCGTTTACAAGCGCAAGAAGCGCCGCCTCGACCCCACCACCACCTCCTCCTCGGCTCCGCCACCACCAGATCCGGCGGCGGAGGAGCGAAACCGACGGCAAAGGAAGAAAAGGGCGCTCGTGAAACTGAGAGAGAAGTATCAGAAAGAGATTGACCAGTGGGAACTTTTATCAAACACCGTGAAGGCAATGCAAGAAAAAGCTCAAAACCAACAACAGCAACAGCGAGAACAGGCGACGTCGTCGTCCCTTTCGGCCATCGTCTCGCCTTCTCCGTCGGCGGATTCGTCCGAGTCTGCGTGCCGGAGATTAGTAGATGAGCTCCTTTTGCGGGTAAATAGCTTGCATTCTTTAGTTTTAGGTTATCTTTTTGAACTATCGGATCGGTTTTTCGGCTGAAACAAGTAGTATGTGTAAAGGGTTTTCATTCTAGGGCACTAAATTTGAAAATAAGAGTCAACTATTTGGTTTATTTGCCCCTTTTTTTCCCCTCAAATTTTCTCGGCAGCCAAGCGAAGCGAAGGGTACTAATTTTGAAATTAAGATTCAAAAATTTAAATTATTTCGCCTTTTTTTTATTCTTAAATTTTCTCGGCAGCCAAACGAAGCTAATCCAAAGCAGTACCTCCACCAATTGCAGCACAGAAGTTTATATGCAATGAACGCCTGTTTAATTTATAAAATTATTTTAGTCTTTTGTTCTCAAGTTTGAGCTCAATCTTAAAAGAACCACAAGGAGAACCAACCATTTTCAACTTAGGCTGAAACATTTACTTAGAGATTCAGGCGGGATTGGTTAGGTGAACAAGAGCCCACCGGACACTGGCTATCTCCCAAGAAAAGAATAATGTTATGGTCTCTCATTGGTACCATCTTGCTTGACAAGACATTCACAAGCAAGGAACGCACGAGCCAGTCAATTTTGCCCTAAAGGATGTGGTTTGCACATACACACACATACATGTATTTCATTTTTATACATATGCATACATATATGTGTATGTGTGAGATTTGTGCTAATTTAGTGTCTTCGCTTTGCAGGTAGAAGCAGAGGAAGCAATTATTCAGAATATTTCAAATCTTTGTGATTCGGCCGAAGCCATTTGCAATGCACAAGAGGAACCAATGACGCAATCGCTAATTGATCTTCCAATTTGGGCGTCGCCGCGTGACCTCATGGCATCCTTGTGCGACGAGTAATGAAAATCAATAGCTGAGTTCTTGGAGTAAGGATGTCAATTCAGGTCTTCTTCTATTGGTACGCCATGAATCCTTAACTGTTATGCAC
Organism: Cornus kousa; assembly: GCA_025631255.1. Taxonomy (NCBI): domain Eukaryota; kingdom Viridiplantae; phylum Streptophyta; class Magnoliopsida; order Cornales; family Cornaceae; genus Cornus; species Cornus kousa. The sequence goes on along the minus strand of JAOTQH010000057.1, from coordinate 4,087,977 downwards.
GAAGACCTTTACTGTACTATATGTTGTTTTCTGTTCTGTAGATTTCTCTTTATAGAGAGATTAGAGGGTAAATTTTAAATTAGAACCATGATTGATCAGGACTTGTTTAGATGAATTAACAAGTTGATGAATGTGCAAAAAGTGCATTCTTTGAACACTAGGGTAAGAGATTCATTAGGCTGATTCTCGGTGCAATGGTAAAAGTTTGGATTGTAAAGAGTGAGAATATATGTATTTGAGAGTGAGAGCAACCACTTTGTGCAAAACCCACTCGGAAGCTTAGGTCTTTCTGCAGTTTTCCATATGAAAATCTTGCATAGGACTAGTATTAGTAATGGTCTGTTTTCTTAAGGTTGTGTTGCAAAATAGCTGTAGAAAGGATAGTTTCTGATTGAGTAATGAGGCAAAAATATTATTAATTAAATTCTTGCTAAATTTGTGATATTATTTATGGTCTCTCTTTTGCCTTTATCTGCTTCAATGAACACTTCTTAATATCATTTGCTCTTTGCGTACTTTTTGTCAGTTTTTCCCCCTTAAATTACCTATTGACATTTAAGAGAGTAGAGAATAGAACAAACTTGTTACTTTATTTATTATTATTATTTTTTTCAAATAACACTTTTAAGTGAATTTTAACACATTGGCTGTTAACAATACAGGAGTGATTTTGAAAACTTACGCTCAGTGTGATGGGTTAAATGCTTGTCTACTTGCGCTTTAATGTGTGTGTGTTTGTGTGTCTTTGAGAGAGAGACAATTCACAATGTTAGTAACCAAGCTGGTTGGGCCCATCTTGGTTTCATTGTTGAATGGGATGACCCAATACAGTGGCAATGGGTCAATTAGATTGGTATGAGAACCCAGGGAGCAGGCCAAGCAGCTGGATTTGGGCTTCATGAAATGATATCATATCAAAACAACTATAAATATACATATACGGATAACCACTGGTGTTCAGAAGAGAAAAAAAAAAAAAAAAAACCTACATTTCATTGATTTAAAGACTGAAATACCTAAAATGCCCTAAAGACAATACAAATTAAAAAAACACTAATTTCAGTTTTTAAGGGTACATTAAGGGTATTTTATTAAAGAAAAAATTGGTCAAATATTAGGTGGCAATTTACACATATTTTCAAATGTTAGTATTTATATGCACATACTAAATAGCAAGACATCTTTTGCACATTTTTTATATAGCATGGATTTTTTTGCACCTGACCCTATACATATATGTATATAAAGAGAGAGAAATGAATAGCATACAAGTCAGTAAAGTGTTGTATAGCACGAGTCAGCATAAGGAGGAGAAGACAACAGAAACCTGAAAATAGCTCATCATAAGCTGCAACCGCTTACATATATGATATATATTCGCTAATGTTGTTCTGCATTTTGTAAAATTAACAGAATAAATAGGTGGAATCTATAACTTAGTCCTTACTCTCTTTAAACCTTTTTTTACAAAATACACTTAAAAGTTACAGTTGAACCCTCCATGTCTGTTTAAAAAAATTTAATTGATATATCTAACAAGCAATGAGATTTCTAAATAACACTTTTAAGTGAATTTAAT